>NW_026465251.1:0-13471 GCF_026875155.1 Cherax quadricarinatus
TAATTTAAACCAAACCCTAACCAAACCAAACCAAACCCAATTTTAAACCCAAAAACCCCTAACCAAACCCAAAAATAACGAACCTAACTAACTTAACCCTAAACTAACCAACCTAATTTATCCTAACCTAACCTAACTTTTTCCTAACCTAACCTAACCTAACCAAAAAAAACCCTAACCTAACTTATCCTAACCTACTCACTTTACTTTGAACACCTTCAAAACACTCTCATACATCATTTGAGACCCCCTTTTCTCAATATCTCTCATCCACAAACCTTTATAAATCTCACTACAGAACAACCCCAAGATTACTTCGAACACTCTCATAAAGCATTTGAGTACTCACATAAACACTTTGAACATTTCCAAACAACACTGAAGCATTTCCCCAAAATACATTTTGATTACTCCCAAATAAGATTTGACAGCTCTAATTTTTTCTACACTTACACATTCATTAAATTACATCTCATCCCCCCAAACTCCTCCCTCATTCTCCAGACTTTACAACATTAGCAAAAAAAAAAAACTAACTCATACACTTATGACATGAGACATTACCATATCTAACACACTGACTAACTTTGAACCAACTCTGAACACCACTGATCTTCTTCAAAAATGCTCTGCACATCATTTGAACACCTTCAAAAAACACCATCAAACACCTCCGAATACTCCCAAAAAACACTACTGATTACTACCAAATCACCACTGAATACTACCAATCACCGTCAAAATCACCAGAAACTAAGTTTAACATCACCATCTAACACCCTTTTTTTATAAAAAATCCCCTCAAATCACTATAACCAAGAATCCCTCCCCTTTTTGGCGCATAAAAAAAAAGCATGAACAAAAAACCTAATCGCAAACACTTAGTACATGATCACCATCAACTGAAAACATATCTTGTACACACACATAATATAAGACAATCACAACTACAATCCCCCAATGTTCACTTACCTCAAAATCACTAAATCACAGAAAACAATCATTTTATAAAATTTACACACACACAAAAAAAAATCATATTTGACAATATCTAAGCGCACTCACCTCACTACCACCACACACGATGTCTCACCTACGGGCCCACGAGCACTCCCGTGAGTCACACTCCCATTTTGTTATTTGGGGGTTGGAAAAACACACCCAACCCCCTTGTTTCAACCTGTGGTACCCTACATTATCTAAAACACTATCCAAGACGATTTTCCGATTTTATGACCCACACCAAGATCACAGAAAACAACATTTTATAATTATTCACAAAAATCAGATCACCAATTCCATAATGTTTGATTTAAAATTAAGTCCTAATTGTTGTTGAAATCTATATATAAAAATTTTTTTAAATTTCCAAAAAAGAAAAACAAAAATTATTTAATTTGAGACTAAGCATATCACTTTGATTTGATTAGTTAGTGATTGTTTATATTATTTGTGTGTGTACAAAAATTTGTTTTCGTGAGGTGATCATTACTAATGTTTGCTATTAGGTTTGTTTTCATTGCTTTTTTTATTATCGCCAAACAAATGGGAGGAGACTTGGGATAGTGGTTTGAGGGATTTCTTAGGATGTTAGATGTTGATGTAAATTAGTTTTTTGGTGTTTTGGAGTTTGATTGGTTTTAGGTATTATGGGATTTGGTAAATAATCAGTGGTTTTTTTGGGAGTATTCAGGTGTTGATTGTTTTATTTGAAGGTGTTCAAATAGTTTTTTGCGGAGCATTTTTTTGAAGATCAGGGAGGGAGTTTGGTTAAAGTTAGGTTCAGTGTGTTAGATATGGTAATGTCTCATGTCATAAGTGTATGAGTTAGTTTTTTTTGTGCTAATGTTGTAAAGTCTGGAGAATGAGGGAGGAGTTTGGGGGGATGAGATGTAATTTAATGAAATGTGTAAGTGTAGATAAATTAGAGCTGTCAAATCTTATTTGGGAGTAATCAAAATGATATTTTGGAAGTGCTTCAGTGTTGTTTGGAAATGTTCAAAAGTGTTTATGTGAGTACTCAAATGCTTTATGAGAGTGTTCGAAGTAATCTTGGGGTTGTTCTGTAGTGAGATGATAAAGGTTGTGGATGAGAGATATTGAGAAAAGGGGGTCTCAAATGATGTATGAGAGTGTTTTGAAGGTGTTCAAAGTAAAGTGAGTAGGTTAGGATAAGTTAGGTTAGGTTATTTTAGGTTAGGTTAGGTTAGGTTAGGTTAGGATAAGTTAGGTTAGGTTAGGATAAGTTAGGTTAGGTTAGGTTAGATTAGATTAGGATAAGTTAGGTTAGGTTCGTTATTAGTTAGGTTAGGTTAGGTTAGGTTAGGTGTTAGGTTAGGATAAGTTAGGTTAGGTTAGCTTAGGATAAGTTAGGTTAGGTTAGGTTAGGTTAGGTTAGGATAGGTTAGGTTAGGTTAGGATAGGACAGGTTAGGATAGGTTAGGTTAGGTTAGGTTAGGTTCGGTAGGTTAGGTAAGGTTAGGTTAGGTTAAGTTAGGTAGTATTCGAGGTGTTTGATGGAGTTAGGTTAGGTTAGGATAGGTTAGGTTAGGTTAGGATAGAGGTGTTTGATGGAGTTAGGTTAGGTTAGGTTAGGTTAGGTTAGGTTAGATAGACAGGTGGTCTGGAAGGAGATGATTTTCTACTTGGTGAGTTACCCGCATTTCATGGCGTCTGTCTGTCCTGAGTTGACGCAGGATGTTCATGATTATCTTAATATCCTACCTTGGGTAGAGATTGTGAAACCGCATTACCAGTGGTGTTGGGGGGGAAGGGGTGACCCCACAATGAGTCTCTCAGAGCGAGGAAATGTGTTTCTATTCGGAAATCGAGTTAGAGTTAAATAATTTCTAACATTGAGTGTGTTTACCAAACAAGAAAATAATGTTCGATTTTTATGATAAAGTTTTCAAAAAACTAATTTGGAATATCATAAAATGAGTCGTTCTAAGTAATTCTGGAGTAAGTCTCTAATGTATTTTGAAGTGTGTAGTTCCATTATTTTAGGTTCGGTTAGGATAGAGTTGGCTAGGTTAGGTTGGGTTAGGTTAAGATAGTTAGGTTAGGTTAGGTAATGGTTTTAATGGATAGGCAAGGTTAGATTTAGGATAAGATAGGATAGGATTAGGTAGGCTAGGTTTGGTTAGGTTTGGTAAGTTCGGTTTGGTTAGGTTGGTTTGTTAGTTAGGAATGGTTAGGATAGGTTCGGCTAGGTTAGGTTAGGTTAAGGTTAAGATAGGTTAGGTTAGGTTAGGGATAAGTTAGGTTAGGGTAGTTTAGGTTAGGTTAGGTTAGGTTTAAGTTAGGTTAGGATAGGTTAGGTTAGGTTAGGTTGGGTTGGGTTAAGTTAGGTCTAGGTTAGGTTAGGGCTTGGTTTCAGGTTATGTTAGGTCAGGTTAGGTTAGGGTAGGTTAGGTTAGGTGTAGTGTTAGGTTAATTTAGGTTAGGGTTAGGCTAGGTTAGGTTACGGTTCGGATATGTTAGGTATGGTTAGGTTAGGTTGTAGTTAAGGCTAGGTTAGGATAAGTTAGGTTGAGGTTAGGTTAGGTTAGGTAGGTTTTGGTTTAGGTTAGGTTAGGCCTAGGGCAGACTAGGTTAGGTTAGGTTTAGGTTGGGTTAGGTTAAGTGGTTAGGGTCAGGTTAGGGCTAGGTATAGGCTTATGTTAGTGTAAGGTTAGGTTGGGTTAGGTTCGGTTAGTTAGGGTTTGGTTAGGTTATGTTAGGTTAGGTTATAGCTTGGTTAGGTTAGGTTAGGATAAGTTAGGATTATATGGTTAGGTTAGGTTAGGTTAGGCTTGGTTAGGATAAGTCTAGGTTAGGTTAGGTTAGGTTATGGTTAGGTTATGTTAGGATAAGTTAGGTTAGTTAGGCTAGGTTAGGAGTGTGTGTGAGTGTGTGTCTGTTGTGTGTGTTGTGGGATGTGGGATGTGGGTGTTGTGGGATGTGGGTGGTTGTTGTCGAACTAGAGATACCGAAAGAGTTCTAAGTGGGTTGTTGAGTGACTTTTCTGATGTAGTGTGTCCCCCTTATTAACTTTAATGAAACTAAATGGTTTAAAACGAGTATAAAAATGGGGAGGTGTGGTGTTTTGACTTTCTGATGATAATTAGATAAAACGAGAAAAAATTGCTGGGCTGTGTGTGGGTTGTGGGTGTTGTGGGATGTGGGTGTTGATCTTTGTTTATGGTGATTTTGGTGGTTGTTTTGAGCTGTATTCAGTGGTGTTTAGTATTCAGTGGTTGTTATTTGGGAGTACTCAAATGTGTTTTTGAAGTGTCTTCAGTGTTGTTTGGAAATTTTCAAAGGTGTTCAAGGTGTTGAGTGTGTTCAAATGTTGTTTTTTTGAAGGTGAATCAAGGGTGTTCAAGGGTGTTTTGAAGTGTTCAAAGGTGTTTTGAGGTTATTCAAATGGTGTTTGAGTGTGTTCAAATGATTATGAGACTGTTTTTGAATGTGTTCAAAGGTGTTTTTGATGGTTTGTTCAAAGGTGTTTTGAAGGTGTTGAAGGGTGTTTTGAGTGTGTTCAAGGGGTGTTTGAAGGTGTTGAAGGGTGTTTTGATTGATTCAAAGCGGTTTTTATAGTAATCAGTGGTGTAATTGGGCGTACTCAAATAGTGTTTTGGAAAGGTTAAGGTGTTCAAAGGTGTTTTTGAAGGAAGTTGAAGGGTGTTGTTTTTGTTTGTATTCAGCTGTGTTTCTAGTAGTATTCAGGGTGTGTATGTAATTGGAGTACTCAAAACTGTGTTTTTTGGAAGTGGTCAAAGGTGTTTTGAGTGTGTTCAAAGTGTTTTTTTGAAGGTGATCAAGGGTGTTCAAGGGTGTTTTGAAGGTGTTCAAAGGTGTTTGAGAGTTATTCAAAGGGTGTTTGAGTGTGTTCAAAATGATATGAGAGTGTTTTGATGGTGTTCAAAGGTTGTTTTGAAGGTGTTTTCAAAGGTGTTTTGAAGGTGTTGAAGGTGTTTTGATTGAATTCTGCGGTGTTTTAGTAGTATTCAGTGGTTGTATTTGGCTGAGAGTACTCAAATTGTGTTTTTTTTGGATGTGTTTCAGTTGTTGATTGGAAATGTTCAAAGGTGTTTTTGAAGGTGTTCACAAGAGTGTTTTGGAGGTGTTCAAGGGTGTTTGAAGTGTTTGAAGGGTGTCTTGATTGAATTCAGACGGTGTTTTAGTAGTGTTTAGTAGTAATCAGTGGTGTAATTGGGAGAGTACTCAAATAGTGTTTTGTAATGTTCAAAGGTGTTTTTGAAGGTGTTCAAGAGTGTTTTGAAGGTGTTCAAGGGTGTTTGAAGTGTATGAAGGGTGTTTTGATTGAATTCAGCGGTGTTTTAGGTAGGTAATCAGTGGTGTAATTGGGAGTACTCAAATAGTGTTTTTGGAATTGTTCAAAGGTGTTCAAAGGTGTTTTGAAGGCTGTTGAAGGGTGTTTTGATTGAATTCAGCGGTGTTTTAGTAGTATTCAGTGGTGTAATTGGGAGGCTCAAATTGTGTTTTTTGGAAGTGTTTCATGGATGATTTTGGTGGTGTTTTGGTGTATTCAGTGGTGTTTTAGTTTTCAGTGGTGTATTTGGGGAGTACTCCAATGGTGTTTTGAAAGTGGATTTCATGTGTTGTTTGGAATGTATAAAGGTATTTTGAGATGTATTCAATTGATTTATGAGAGTGTTTTGAGGTGTTCAAAGTGAGGTGTGTGTGGTATTGACTTCGTAATATGTAATTTGTGATAGTGGAATTTATCGAAAGTGGTTATAAGTGTTGTGGTGACTTTCTGATGTACTGTGTCCCCTTATTAACTCTTAATGAACTAAAAGGGTTAAAAACGAGAAAAATGGGGGTTATGAGTGAAAATTGTGAGTATGATTGGTTTGGAGTGTGAGGGTTCGGAAGGTGGGGAGGATGTTACTTCGTGGGGGGAGTGACCTGAGATGAATAGTTAAAACGGAAAAATGTCTAGTCTTGTGTTGTAAAGGTATTGGTTGGATTGTTGGTGGTATTAACGAAAACACAAATATGTGAAAATTTTTGGATTAACTGGGTTAAGAGTGAAAATGTTTTCCCTATGAAGTAGGTACTATATCCCTTTTAACTTTAATGAACTAAAAGGGTCTTCATGATTCAATCTGATGTGTGGTGACGTCATACTTTGTCCCTTATTAACTTGAATGAATAAAAGGGTCGAAAGATTCCAGCCTGTGTGTGTGGGGGTCATCGCGTGACGTCACTGGACCGCGATAACACCCCTTCTTTGGTCATTTGACTTAATGAGAAGGAAAACTTTTTGTTCATTTATAAAAATAATTATGGGGAAAGTGTTTAGAATGTAGGTAAGCATAGATTACCCCCAGAGGGGGGGTTTCCAAAAACTTGATCCGTAGGAATTGGAGAATTTCGGAACCCCCATAGGGGGGGGGAATCCAAAAAACTTGATCCGGGAGGATGGGGTCATGGTGTGTGAGAAAATTGGGGTGAAAGGAGGGGCGGTACCAAAAAAAAACCTTGATCCAAGGAGATGGAGAATTTCGAAACCCATAGGGGGGGAATCCAAAAAACTTGAGTCGAAGGGATGGAGTCATGGTATTGTCGAGAAAATTTGGGGTGAAAGGAGGGGTACCCAAAAAACCTAGATCCGAGGAGATGGAGAATTTCGAAAACCCCATAGGGGGGAATCCAAAAAACTTGAATTATCGATGAAATTTTGTGATGGGGGGTGAAAGTGGGGAGGGGCATCCGAGGAAGTGGAGACTTTGATATTGAGAAATTTTTTGGGGATGGGGGGTGAAAGGAGGGGTACCCAAAAAACTTGATCCGAGGAATTGGAGAATTTCGAAAAACCCATAAGGGGGAATCCAAAAACCTTGATCCAAGGAGATTAAAGAAAAAAAAATTCGAGGCGCGGGGGCGTACGGACGACGCTGACAGGAAGGCGCAGCAGAAGGCGCGGGCGGGGATCGCGAAGGGCGCGGGCGGGGGCGCGCGGGCGGGGCGAGGGCGCGACGGCGGGGTCGCGAAGGGGGGGTCGTGGGCCGGGGGGATTGGTTGGGGGGGTCAAGGGTGGCAGGTAGTCTCCGTGGGCGAGGTCATGGTTCAAAACCGGGAAGTAACACCTAGGTGTTAAAAGGTGACCCTCCAGCTGATGGTCCTAGGACCGGATACCTGCCAGGTGGAAGGACCTCTAAAACCGGAATTCCTCGCTCAGTGGAAGGCCTTTTCCGACAATGCCTCGCTCTGTGGAAGGCCATTTTCCGGAATTCCTCGCTCAGTGGAATAATCGACTAATTAATATATTTAGATATATGTTGGTCAGGTTAATTTTTTATATAGGGACCATCTTGTTCTACGGTCATCACTTCCTTTTTTACAACTTTTAGAGGTTGTGTCGTCAGTATATGACTGGTTTTCGTTCACTGACGTGTTGATTGGTTTTCTTCACTGACGCGTTGACAGGGTTCTCGTCACTGACGTGTTGACTGGTTTCCGTCACGTCGTTTGGACCTGGTTCTAGTCCTGAGTGTTGACTGGTTCTCGTCACTGCGACGTTTGATGGGTTTTCTCACTGACGTGTTGACTAGGTTCTCGTCACTGTGCGTGTTTGATGGTTCTCGTCACTGACGTGTTGACTTGTTCTCGTCACTGACGTGTTGACTGCGTTCTCGTCACTGGTCGTTTTGACTGGTTCTCGTCACTGAACGTTGTTGACTGGTTCTCGTCACTGATCGTGTTGACTCCCCAATGAGGAACGTAACGACTTACTTTCTCAGTTACCATAAACACAGAGGTTTTTAAACTGTAGGTTGCCTTTAACTTAAAAATGGACAAGTTTGTGATCATCAAGAGAAAATATGGTTTTGATTACAGTATTTTGGAGTTTGGCGCACATAACATGGATTTATTACAATATTTCTGGCTTTTTGGGCAACAAAAAAACATTTTTAGTTACAAGTTTTTCTGGCTTTTTGCAGACAAAAAGGTTTTAGTTACAAATATTTCGGGCAAGTTTGGCAGACAAAAAACTGGATTTAGTTACAATATTTTTGGCATTTTTGGCAGACACAAAAGTCATCACCCCAAATGTAAAATGGTCCACCCTATGGTCACTTCTTGAACACAGTGTTTAAAAATAAAGAAAAGAAAAAATATGAAAAAAGTAAATAACCAATAGATACGCAAGATATTCATTTAAATAAAATCCAAAAATTTAAGAAGTTTCCAATTTTGCTGGAACAGTAAGTGAACTGTAGGTAAACCACATGTACTCCTGTAAACCCTTTGGGGGCCTAGTCTTTTTGATCCTTATGCTCTTGCGCTACCGCCAAAGGATGTTAGGGGATCAAAAAAACTAGCCTTGGGAGGCAAAATCAAAATTAATCTCAGTCTAATGAGTCAAAAGTAGGAATTATGTAATTCATTGGCAATAAATTAATTACTAGTAAAGAAAATTAGTAGGGGGGACAAGAGCTGGACAGAGCAGGAAAGTTCCTAAGAATACATAAAGGTTCCTGCCCCTGAGTTATAAGGAAACCCAGGGCGTTTTTCCCAAAGGGCCAGAAATTTGGAAAGTTTACCCACTTTAGCATCGGGTTTGCGGACCCACAGTTAAAACGAGATCCATCTAGTTAGTTGTTTCTACGTATGTAAAACACCCACCATGCGTTATAGAATTTAATTTTTTTAGAAAAGCCCTTCAATATGTGTCTATTTATTAGATACAGCGGTGTTAAAAGCCCACTTCAGTGGCTGGATACTAATATGCCCCACAGTGTAAGCAACCCCATCCCCTCCTTTAGACTAGTTGGGGTCCACTATGCCCCGTCTCCCCCTGCTTGCTCCCCTGCTACAGTAATAAGCACCTTTCGGCCCTTGCTTGCACTTTCAATGATGATGGACGAACAATAAAAACCAGGGGGGGGACTGATTCCCTCAAATTCCCCCTTCCCCTTATCCCTTCCTGCTCTGTTAGAATGAGAAGCCGCTGTGTGGCGAAACGTTTTCTTCAATAAAGACCCCATATTTGCAAAAAGTGTTCAACCTTCAACAGCAGACACGTCGGTGGCTGGTCGCGTTAAAAGCACCCAGTGTACAGCAGATACATCGGTGGCTGTGTTTGCGTTACTAGTCGCCCGTTAGTGCAAAAACTCTCCAGTTTGCTTACTAGACAACAGTGTATGCACAATTCCAGTTCTGCATTACTAGACCTACAGGTACTGCAATCTCCAGGTCTGCGTTACTAGCACTACGGTATGAACAATTTTCCCCATGTTGCTTGCTAAATACAGTTACTGCACAATTCCAGTGTTGCTTACTAGCACTACAGTGTACTGCAAAAATCTCCGTGTCGCGTTGTGCCTACGAGTACTGCAAAAATCTCCGTTCGCGTTGCTAGACCTACATGACTGCCCACCTTTCGTTCTGCGTTTAGAACCCCTTTTGTACTGACAACTCCCCGGTCTCGTTACTAGACACTCAGTTATCCCCAAAATTCATGTCTCATTACAAACATAAGTGTATGCACACCTCCAGTGTCTGCGTTATAGACACTACAGTTACTCACAACCCCCAGTACTGCTTGCTAGACATACAGTGTACTGCACAACTCCCCAGGTCTTTCGTTACTAGACACACAGTGTACTGCACAACTCTCCAGGTTGCTTTGCTAGACACCATTTGTACTGCACAACTCTCTAGTGTTTGCGTTCTAAACCGTGTACTGCCCAACTCTCCAGTGCCCCTGCGTTGTAGACACTACGTGTACTGCAAAAATTCAGTTTTTTGCGTTGTAGCCCCTACAGTGTACTCCCAAAATACCGGTCTGCTTTAGCACTACAGTTACTGCACACTCCCAGTGTCTGCGTTACTAAAACCTACGTGTATGCAAAAACTCCCGTGTCTGCGTTTACTAACACTCAGTGACTGCCAATATCCAGTGTCTGGTTACTAGACACTCAGTGTATGAACAACCCCCACCAGTGTCGCGTTGCTAACCTACAGTATATCGCAAAAAACACCCCCTGAATGTTTTTTTACTCCCCAACGAAGGACCAAAACAATTGAAAGGCAGGATTTTCCCTGTCAAATGCAATAAAAACATAAAAGAGGCTATCGAAAACTCTTTGCTTGCGGCTGCCCGGGGAAAAGAAATCCAATAAATTTTTTTTTAGTCTGGCGTGAACGGGTTTTTTTTTTGGGCTTAGGTTGGAGGTGGGACAGCGAGGTTACACTACACTTTTCCCCTAGTTCTTTTCAATTTCATCAAAAAAATAGAATTTTTTGGTGATCTGGGGTTTTCAAAGATAAAAAAAGGAAATTTCTGCCCGTGAAATATATTTTAAAATATTAAAAATGAAAAGTAAATACGAAAGGGAAGACTATACCACACTATACTTTTCCATGTAATAAATTTTCAGAATATACAAAAAAATAACACCGCAAAAAAACCAAAAAGTGTTGCATGGTACAAAAATTATTAAAATTTAAAAACAATAGAATCTTTCCGACTAAAAAAGGAAAATGTAAGTGATTTTATGATTCTTGGTAAAAAAAAGAACATTAAACTAATTTTAGTTAGGGAATTATAGGTGTAGTTTATGCGTTTTTACCTTTCTGATCCCCAGGTAGCTTAAAAATTTTAAATAAAAAACATTAAAAATTTATAGGTAGTTTTCAAAAAAAAATTTAGCCAAGTATTTAAAAAATTCCCCGGGTGTTTCGGGAAAAAACACACCGCCCCAACACACCCAACACACACACGCAAATGGCATCAACTACACACAAACCCCCCCACACACACACACACACCAAAACACACACCACAAAAACCTATATATAATATAAAAATTTAATATATTATATATATATATATTATACATTATATATTATATATATTTAAAATTATATATAATTACATTTTATTAATATATTTATATAAAAAATTTAAAAATTTTAATATTATATATATATATAATTATATATTAAATATATATTTATATATATATTATATATATATATATACGACACACACGAAAGCCCGAAAATACACACACACACCCAAATTTCGCACCAACCCCACACCCAAAAACACACACACACCAGTTGGAACCCACACCCGGTCAAGCACTCAATAAGTTAGAGAAGTAAAAGGGTTTTCAAAAGGCTAGTCCCAGAGCCGGGGGAAGTGTACGGGAAAGGTTGAGGGAATCGGACTGACGACACTGGAGGGCGGAAGGGGCAGGGAGACTGATAATAACAACAAGATACTGCGGGGGAAAGACAAGGTGGGCAGAGACAGGTTTCCAGAGAGGGGAACAGAAACAAGGGGCCAACTGGAATTCAGACGAGTCACAGGGATGTTGGAGTATTTCTTCGTATAGAGTCGTCAGGAAGTGGGGTGCCTAGCAAGTGGTAAAGGGGGCAGGAACATCATATTTTAAGAAGAGGCCGACAAGTCGGAAAGAGAGGGGAGGACCTGTAGCGTCGTTTAAGAGGGGGGCCCGGAGCTGGTCTGACCCCGCAACCACAATTGGGGAGTACACACACCACCACACAACACACACACACACACACACACACACACACACACACAACCACGCCCCCCACACAAACAATGCACGCACACACCAACATACACATACGCCCCACCAACGACACACCACATGCACAACACATACACACACATACCAAAACACCTCCCCCCCCCCCACTTGAATAACCTACTAACCTAAATACAGAACAAATGGTTTCCCACTTGAGGGAATCAGGATGAAAAAAAAAGGGTTGGCAGAGAGCAAAAGAAAAAAACCCGGGACGGAGGAGGAAGCTGGGAAAAGGGAAAAAAAGTGCAGCAGAGCTCATAAAAAAAAAAATATGAAAGGGAAAAAAAAAAATAAAAAAACTTAGCAAGAGAAAGGAAGAGGTAGATATGGAAAACAGGAAGTGGGGCTGCAAAACAAAACAGCAGAGGCTAGGATAAGAGTTTAGAAGGGAAATAAAATCTAAACAGCCTAAAGAATAAAGAACATTTTTGGGTGACAAAAGAGCTGTCCTCAGCCACAAATAAGGGGGGTGAGGGAAAGAAGGGGACAACCGGGGGGCTCTATCAAGGAATGTAGTAAAGAAAGAGTAGCTTTATGTGGGGGGCCCCAACAGACAAAACAAGCCCAAGGAAAACCGGAAGGGAAAAAGACAGGCCACTGACCCAAATACTTAGCCAGTTGAAATGAAGAAAGGGAAAACTGCAGTCAGGAAAACCAAAATTAAATGGGGGATCACGGGGTAAGAAAGTGGGAGAAAAAAGGGGTGAGGTCAGTCTTTGGGTTTTGGGGCTCCGGGAAAAGCTGAAGGGGAAAATATAAAAAAGAAAACAAGGGGAAAAAAAAAAAAAGCAAATTAAAAGCATCATGAAGCAATAGGAGAAGAAATGCCCCAGCGGGAAAAAATTTTCGGAAATAGGGGGGTTTGAAAAAAAAAAAAAACCCCGGCCATAAAGTGACCTTCAAGGCAGAAGCGATCGGCCAGACCGAGGGGGAAAGCCTTTAAAGGGAATGCCGGCATACGGGAAGGGTATCTCGACCGCGACAGTACAAGAAAAAGCAGAAACTGAAAAGAGATTTAAAAAAAGGCAAAAGGGAGGAAAGAGAGGGGGATGGAAAAGACAGCGGGAGACCCCGCCCGGGAAAGAAGACAAATACACCCTTTCCTCACAACTTCCTAAGAAGCCCCCAAAAGGTCCCCCCCCGTGCAACCGAACACTCTAAATAAAAACACCCAGCCACTCCAATGCCCCCACCCTACATTAAAAAACTCCACCCAACAGCAACAACCCTAGTTCCCTTTCCCGGTCTCCCCTTCCCCAACCCCCAAAATACCCCCAGACCCGTCCTTAGAAAAGAAGTTGAAGGTGTTTAAAACAAATAGATGGAAAACAAACAAGTATGAGGATGGGACGAAAGAATCAAAAAGACATCCCAGAATAAAAGCACTCCGAAACAAAATCACCAAATAATAAAAGATTTAAACTTTCCAACCCGGGTAACAAATCCTCAGGAAAGCGAGGAGGAGGGGGGAGGAGGAGTTTCACTGTCATTTAAAAAAAATGGGATTTTTAAAATGGAGGAATGGGTGGCATGGGGGAAAAGGGACTACTTAGTGGAACAACCCGTTGAGGGAAAAAGGGGATAATTGCAGTAATGACAACCCACTAGAACGCAGGAGGCCAAGAGAAGAAAAAGTGAGAGCAACAGAGCAATGATGAACACTAAGGGGGGGGCCCCGGGGAGCACCATGGGAGGAGCAAAAATTTTTAGTTTGGGGGATTTCAATCACAAGGGATTTACTGGGAAAAACCCGGCCCCTGGGGCCCGGGAAAAATGGAGGCCAGATGAGGATTGGTACTGGAGAACCCCAGTCAACATGTTTGAGACCTCCAGAGAGAGGGAGAGGGGTGAACCCCGCAAGACTGACCTTGTATTCACCATGAGTTGGT
>NW_026465252.1:0-14192 GCF_026875155.1 Cherax quadricarinatus
TGCAGCAGTTATCCGGTTGATGTACGCCTCAGGAGATGTGTTCAGTATTATACTCACCCCAAGATCCTTTACCTTGAGTGAGGTTTGCAGTGTTTGGCCACGTAGCCTATACTCTGTCTGCGGTCTTCTTTGCCATTCCCCGATCTTCATAACTTTGTATTTGCTGGGTTAAATTCGAGGATGCAGTTGTTGGACCAAAACTGTAGCGTGTCCAGATCTCTTCGTAGTCCTCCTGATCCTCATCCGATTTAATTCTCCTCACTAACTTCACATCATCTGCGAACAGGGACACCTCTGAGTCTATCCCTTCCGTCGTGTCGTTCACATATACCAAAAATAGCACTGGTCCTAGGACTGACCCCTGTGGAACCCCACTCATCACAGGCGCCCACTCCCTGTCAGATATTCTCTGATCAATTGCAGTGCCCTTCCTGTTATGAGTGCCAGATCCTCTAGCTTTTGCATTAATCTCTTGTAAGGAACTGTGTCGAAGGCCTTCTTGCAGTCCAAGAAAATGCAATCTACCCACCCCACTCTATCATGTCTTACTTCTGTTACCTTGTCATAAAACATCAGTAGGTTTGTGATACAGGATTTTTGTTCCCTGAAACCGTGCTGGTTGTCGTTTATAAGCTTTTCCGTTCCAGGTGCTCCACTACTCTCCTGATAATCTTCTCCATGAAACTGGGCAAATACCTGAGGAATGGAATAATGTAGTACCCAGTTTGTGTGTATGTGACTGTGTGTTTGTGTGTGTGTGTGTGTGTGTGTGTGTGTGTGTGTGTGTTGTGTGTGTGTGTGTGTGTGTGTGTGTGTGTGTGTGTGTGTTGTGTGTGTGTGTGTGGTGTGTGTATGTGAGTGTGTGTTTGTGTGTGTGTGTGTGTGTGTGTGTGTGTGTGTGTGTTGTGTGTGTGTGTGTGTGTGTGTGTGTGATGTGTGTGTGTGTGTGTGTGTGTGTGTGTGTGTGTGTGTGTGTGTGTATGTGTGTGTGTGTGTTGTGTGTGTGTGTGTGTGTGTGCACACCTAGTTGTACTCACCTAGTTGAGATTGCAGGGATCGAGTCCAAGCTCCTGGCCCCGCCTCTTCACTGGTCGCTACTAGGTCACTCTCCCTGAACCATGAACTTTATCGCATCTCTGCTTAAAGCTATGTATGGATCCTGCCTGCACTACATTGCTACCCAAACTATTCCACTTCCTGACTACTCTGTGGCTGAAGAAATACTTCCTAACATCCCTGTGATTCATCTGCGTCTTCAGCTTCCAACTGTGTCCCCGTGTTGCTGTGTCCAGTCTCTGGAACATCCTGTCTTTGTCCACCTTGTCAATTCCTCTCAGTATTTTCTAAGTCATTATCATGTCCCCCCTATCTCCCCTGTCCTCCAGTGTCGTCAGGTTGATTTCCCTTAACCTCTCCTCGTACGACATACCTCATAGCTCTGGGACTAGTCTTGTTGCAAACCTTTGCACTTTCTCTAGTTTCTTTACATGCTTGGCTAGGTGTGGGTTCCAAACTGGTGCCGCATACTCCATTATGGGCCTAACGTAGACGGTGTACAGGGTCCTGAACGATTCCTTATTAAGATGTCGGAATGTTGTTCTGAGGTTTGCCAGGCGCCCATATGCTGCAGCAGTTATTTGGTTGATGTGCGCTTCAGGAGATGTGCCTGGTGTTATACTCACCCCAAGATTTTTTCCCTTGAGTGAGGTTTGTAGTCTCTGGCCCCCTAGACTGTACTCCGTCTGCGGTCTTCTTTGTCCCTCTCCAATCTTCATGACTTTGCACTTGGTGGGATTGAACTCCAGGAGCCAATTGCTGGACCAGGTCTGCAGCCTGTCCAGATCCCTTTGTAGTTCTGCCTGGTCTTCGATCAAATGAATTCTTCTCATGAACTTCACGTCATATGCAAACAGGGACACCTCGGAGTCTATTCCTTCCGTCATGTCGTTCACAAATACCAGAAACAGCACTGCTCCTAGGATTGACCCCTGTGGGACCCCGCTGGTCACAGGTGCCCACTCTGACACCTCGCCACGTACCATTACTCGCTGCTGTCTTCCTGACAAGTATTCCCTGATCCATTATAGTGTCTTCCCTGTTATCCCTGCTTGGTCCTCCAGTTTTTGCACTAATCTCTTGTGTGGTACTGTGTCAAACGCCTTCATGCAGTCCAAGAATATACAATCTACCCACCCCTCTCTCTCTCTTGTCTTACTGCTGTTACCATGTCATAGAACTCCAGTAGGTTTGTGACACAGGATTTCCCATCCCTGAAACCATGTTGGCTGCTGTTGATGAGATCATTCCTTTCTAGGTGTTCCACCACTCTTCTTCTGATAATCTTCTCCATGATTTTGCATACTATACATGTCAGCGATACTGGTCTGTAGTTTAGTGCTTCATGTCTGTCTCCTTTTTTAAAGATTGGGACTACATTTGCTGTCTTCCATGCCTCAGGCAATCTCCCTGTTTCGATAGATGTATTTAGTATTGTTGTTAGGGGTACATATAGCGCCTCTGCCCCCTCTCTCAGGATCCATGGGGAGATGTCATCTGGCCCCATTGCGTTTGAGGTATCTAGCTCACTCAGAAGCCTCTTCACTTCTTCCTCGGTTGTGTGCACTGTGTCCAGCACTTGGTGGCGTGCCCCACCTCTCCGTCTTACTGGAGCCCATTCTGTCTCCTCTGTGAACACTTCTTTGAATCTCTTGTTGAGTTCCTCACATACTTCACGGTCATTTCTTGTTGTCTCTCCTCCTTCCTTCCTTAGCCTGATTACCTGGTCCTTGACTGTTATTTTCCTCCTGATGTGGCTGTATAACAGCTTAGGGTCAGATTTGGCTTTCGCTGCTATGTCGTTTTCATATTGTCGTTGGGCCTCCCTTTTTATCTGTGCATATTCGTTTCTGGCTCTACGACTGCTCTCCTTATTCTCCTGGGTCGTTTGCCTTCTATATTTCTTCCATTCCCAAGCACACTTGGTTTTTGCCTCCTTTGCACCTTTGGGTGAACCATGGGCTCATCCTGGCTTTTTCATTATTCCTGTTTCCCTTGGGTACAAACCTCTACTCAGCCTCCTTGCACATTGTTGCTACATATTCCATCATCTCATTAACTGGCTTCCCTGCCAGTTCTCTGTCCCACTGAACCTCGTTCAGGAAGTTCCTAATTCCCGTGTAATCCCCTTTCTTGTAGTTTGGCTTCATTTGTCCTCACCTTCCTGCTTCCCCCTTCACTCGTAGCTCTACTGTGTATTCGAAGCTCAAAACCACATGATCGCTGGCCCCAAGGACTCTTTCACATGTGATGTCCTCAATATCTGCACTACTCAAGGTGAATACTAAGTCCAGTCTTGCTGGTTCAGCCTCTCCTCTCTCTCTTGTAGTGTCCCTTACGTGTTGGTACATGAAGTTTTCCAGTACCACCTCCATCATCTTAGCCTTCTATGTATCATGGCCCCCATGTGGCTCCAAGTTCTCCCAGTCGATCTCCTTGTCGTTAAAGTCACCCATGATCAAGAGCTTTGCCCTGCATGCATGAGCTCTTCTGGCCACTGCAGCCATTGTGTCAACCATCGCTCTATTGCTCTCGTCATACTCTTGCCCTGGCCTCCTGCTGTTCTGTGGTGGGTTATACATCACTGCAATTACCACCTTGGGACCTCCAGAGTGAAGCGTTCCCGCTGTGTAATCACTTTCTTCTCCGCTGTCTCCTCTCTCCAGCTCATCAAAATTCCATCGGTTTTTGATCAGCAGTGCCACTCCTCCCCTCCTCTGTTCCTTCTGTCTTTCCTCAGGATCTGGTATCCCGTTGGAAAGATGGCATTTGTTATCATACCTGTAAGCTTGGTTTCTGTGAGAGCTATGATGTCCGGTGATGCCTCTTTGACTCTTTCGTGCCACTCCTCCCACTTGTTTATTATTCCATCAGCGTTTGTGTAACATACCTTCAGTTTCCTTTCTAACACTGTGGTTTTGGGGGGCCTGTGGGGGCGGGAGACCTAGTAGCATACTGTGGGATTTTATGGTTGGGGGTTGGGTGGAAGCTGTGGGTATGGACTGTACTGTGTGTTGGGATGGTGTGATAGGTTGTGGGGTTCAGAGGATTGTTGTGTGTGTGCTTGCCCTTGCTGCTTTGTTCTGCTCTGACTGACCTCTGCTGGTTCCATCCTTGTCTCCTTTCCTAGCTCCTTTCGCTTTTTTGTCCTCTCCCTCAGCTGCTGTCGCTCTGTTTGTGTTCTGTCTCTGTCTAGGAACACCTTGTACTCTTCCGAGTATTTCAACCGTGGTTTCTCTTGGAGGGTCCTGTTCCGCACTGTTTCTGTCCTGAGAATCAGCTTGATCGGTCGGTGTGTGTGTGTGTGTGTGTGTGTGTGTGTGTGTGTGTGTGTGTGTGTGTGTGTGTGCGTGAGTTTCCGTGGAAAATTAAATTGCCAAACCTTTTCACTCGATGAATATATTGCATATGATTACGAAGTTTAATTAATTTTATAAATTCTAAATCCCATATATAATATAAATTGTCTGATATTTTATGAAATATATAAACACAGCATTTTATAATTGTCGAAAATTCTGGCCGAGGGGATTCACAGGCGAGTGTTCGTGACTAGCATCCGTGGAGAATCGTGCACCAGGATTTATCCACAGCATTTGGAAAGGGATAATCTTTAGCTTACTAAAACAGGGAAATACCATTAGGATATTAAAAATAGTCGGGATTTTTTTCCCGTCTCTGCGTATTTTAGTGGATCGCAGGTGTGTGTGTGTGTACTCACCTAATTGTGGTTGCAGGGGTATGTGTGTATGTGTGTTTGTGTGTGTGTGTGTGTGTGTGTGTGTGTGTGTGTGTGTGTGTGTGTGTGTGTGTGTGTGTGTGTGTGTGTGTGTGCGTGTGTGTGTGTGTATGTGCATGTGTGTGTGTGCGAGTGTGTGTGTGTGTGTGTGTACTCACCTAGTTGTACTCACCTAGTTGAGGTTGCAGGGGTCGAGTCCAAGCTCCTGGCCCCGCCTCTTCACTGGTCGCTACTAGGTCACTCTCCCTGAACCATGAGCTTTATCGTACCTCTGCTTAAAGCTATGTATGGATCCTGACTCCACTACATCGCTTTCCAAACTATTCCACTTCCTGACTACTCTGTGGCTGAAGAAATACTTCCTAACATCCCTTTGATTCATCTGTGTCTTCAACTTCCAACTGTGTCCCCTTGTTTACTGTGTCCAGTCTCTGGAACATCCTGTCTTTGTCCACCTTGTCAATTCCTCTCAGTATTTTGTAAGTCGTTATCATGTCCCCCCTATCTCTCCTGTCATCCAGTGTCGTCAGGTTGATTTCCCTTAACCTCTCCTCATAGGACATACCTCTTAGCTCTGGGACTAGTCTTGTTGCAAACCTTTGCACTTTCTCTAGTTTCTTTACATGCTTGGCTAGGTGTGGGTTCCAAACTGGTGCCGCATACTCCAATATGGGCCTAACGTACACGGTGTATAGGGTCCTGAACGATTCCTTATTAAGATGTCGGTGTGTGTGTGTGTGTGTGTGTGTGTGTGTGTGTGTGTGTGTGTGTGTGTGTGTGTGTGTGTGTGTGTGCGTGTGCATGTATGTGTGTGTACTCACCTATTTGTGGTTTCAGGGGTCGAGTCATAGCTCCTGGCCCCGCCTCTTCGCTGATTGCTACTAGTTCCTCTATCTCTCTGCCCCATGAGCTTTTTCATACCACGCCTTAAATCTATGTATGGTTCCCGCCTCCACTACGTCACTTTCTAGGCTATTCCACGGCCTGACTACTCTATGACTGAAGAAATACTTCCTAAAATCCCTTTGATTCATCTGAGTCTTCAACTTCCAATTGTGACCCCTTGTTTCTGTGTCCCATCTCTGGAAACATCCCGTCTTTGTCCACCTTGTCTATTCCGCGCAGTATTTTATATGTCGTCATCATGTCTCCCCTGACCCTCCTGTCCTCCAGTGTCGTCAGGCCGATTTCCCTCGACCTTTCTTCGTAGGACAATCCCCGTAGCTCTGGGACTAGTCTTGTTGCAAACCTTTGCACTTTCTCTAATTTCTTGACGTGCTTGACTAGGTGTGGATTCCAAACTGGTGCTGCATACTCCAGTATGGGCCTGACGTAAATGGTATACAGAGTATTGAACGAATCCTTACTAAGGTATCGGAACGCTATCCGTAGGTTTGCCAGGCACCCGTATGCTGCAGCAGTTATCTGATTGATATGCGCCTCAGAAGATATGCTCGGTGTTATACTCACCACCAGATCTTTTTCCTTGAGTGAGGTTTGGAGTCTTTGGCCATCTAAACTATATTGTGTCTGCGGTCTTCTTTGCCCTTCCCCAATCTTCATGACTTTTCATTTGGCAGGGTTAAACTCAAGGAGCCAGTTGCTGGACCAGGCTTGTAGCCTGTCCAGGTCTCTTTGTAGTCCTGCCTGTTCCTCATCCGATTTCATTCTTCTCATTAACTTCACATCTTCTGCAAACAAGGACACTTCTGAGTCTATCCCTTCCGTTATGTCGTTCACATATACCAAGAACAGCACAGGTCCTAGGACTGAACCCTGTGGAACCCCGCTTGTCACAGGCGCCCACTCTGACACCTCGTCACGTACCATGACTCGTTGTTGAATCCCTGTCAGGTATTCTCTGATCCATTGCAGTGCCTTTCCTGTTATGTGTGCCTGATTCTCTAGCTTTTACAGTAACCTCTTGTGAGGAACTGTGTCGAAGGCCTTCTTGCAGTCCAAAAAAATGCAGTCGATCCACCCCTCTCTCTCTTGTCTTACTTCTGTCACCTTGTATAAAACCTAGTAGGTTTGTGACACAGGATTTTCCTTCCCTGAAACCGTGCTGGTTGTCAATTATACACTTGTTTTTTTCCAGGTGCTCCATCACTCTCCTCCTGATGATCTTCTCCATGACCTTGCATACTATACACGTTAGTGATACAGGTCTGTAGTTTAGTGCCTCATGTCTGTCTCCCTTTTTAAAAATTTGGACTACATTTGCCATCTTCCATACATCAGGGAGTTGCCCAGTTTCAAATGATGTGTTGAAATTTTTTGTTAATGGCACACACAGTATCTCTGCTCCCTCTTCAAGGACCCACGGAGAGATGTTGTCTGGTCCCACCGCCTTTGAGGTGTCAAGTTCGCATAGCAGCTTCTTCACCTCCTCTTTGGTTAAATGTACCTCATCCAGCACTTGCTGGTTACCCCCTGTTCTGATTTCCTGGAGTCCTACTGGTTTCCACTGTAAATACTTCTTTAAATCTCGTGTTGAGCTCCTGACATACCTCTCGGTCGTTTCTTGTGAAACTCCCCATCACCCTTCCTCAGTCCCGATTACCTGGTCCTTGACTGTTTGTTTTCCTCCTCATGTGGGTGTACAACAGCTTCGGGTCAGTCTTGACTTTCGATGCTTTGTCATTTTCAAAATTGTCGCTGAGCCTCCCTTCTTATCTGTGCATATTCTTTTCTGGCTCTTCAGCTAATCTCTTTTTTTTCCTGAGTTCTCTGTCTTCTGTACATTTTCCATTCTTGTACCCTAGTTTTTGCCCCCCTACACCTTTGGGTGAACCAAGGACTCGTTCTGTTCTTCCCATTATTTCTTTTTCCCCTTTGGGGGAACAAACCTCTCCTCTGCCTCCTTGCATTTTGTTGCCACATAGTCCATCATTTCTTGTAATGGTTTTCCTGTCAGTTCCCTCTCCCACTGAATGTCTTGAAGGAAGTTCCTCATGCCTGAGTAGTTCCCCCTTTTGTAGTTTGGTTTTTCCCAAACCCTATTCCTGCTACTCTCTCCACTTGGAGCTCAACTAAATAGTCGAAGCACAGAACCACATGATCACTAGCTCCCACTGGCCTTTCATACATGATATCCTCGATGTCCGAGCTACTCAAGGTGAATACAAGGTCCATTTTGCTGGTTCATCCTCTCCTCTCTCTCTGGTAGTGTCTCTAACATGTTGATGCATGAGGTTTTCAGTACCACATCCTTTCATCTTGGCTCTCCATGTTTCGGGCCCCCCATGGGGCTCCAGGTTTTCCCAGTCAATCTCTTTGTGATTGAAATCACCCATAACTATTAACTTTGCTCCCCCCATGTGTGCTCTTCTGGCCACCTCGGCTAGTGTGTCGACCATTGTTCTGTTGCTCTCATCGTATTCTTCTCTTGGCCTCCTGCAGTTCTGTGGGGGGTTTGTACATTACTGCAATTATCACCTCATGTCCTCAGACTGGATTGTTCCAAACTAAGTAGTCCTTTTCGCCCGTGCCATCCATTCCTTCCATTTTCTCAAAACCCTACGGTTTTTAATAAGCAGGGGTAACTCCCTCCTCCCCCTCTCCTCCCTCTGTCTTTCCTGAGGATTTTGATATCCGGATGGAAAGATTGAATCTTTTATTATTCTGGTGAGTTTTGTTTTGTGAGTTTTATAATGTCTGGGGATGTCTCCTTGATTCTTTCATGACACTCCTCATACTTATTTGTTATTCCATATGCATTTGTATACCACTCCTTCAACTTACTTTTCTAAGACTGTGTCTGGGAAATAATTGGGGTGGGGAAGGGGGAGACCTGATAAGGAACTATGCGGGGTTTGGGCTGTGGGGGTGGAATTTGTAATGCAGTGGGTGGGGGCATTGGATGTAGCATGGGTGTTTTGGTTTAGAGTTTTTGGGTTTGTGCTGGGGTTGACCTGGTTGGAAGGCTTCTATAGGAATTTGCGAGGGAGGCTGTATTTGATCTTCCTGGGTTCTGGGATCTTCCTGTCTTTCTTCTCTATCCCCCCCCCTTTCCCTCCTTTCGCCTTTGTACCATCTCTCTCAGTTTCTGCCTTTCTTCTTGTGTTCTGTCACGGTCGAGATACCCCTTTCCCTGTATGCCGGCATGTCCCTTAATCGTGCTTTCCCCTGCAGGATCCTGTTCCGAGTCGATTCTGCCTTGAAGGTCACTTTCACTGGCCGGTTTTTTTTTTACAAACCCCCCTATTCTCCGAAAATTTTCCAGCTGGGTCTTGTCGTTTTCCCTCCTATTGCTTTTATGATGCTTTCAATTGCTTTTTTCCCCTGTTTTCTTGCTTCATATGTTTCCCCTTCAACTTCCTGGAGCCCATACACAAAGACTGACCTCACTCTTTCTTTCTCCCCACTGCATATCCTTGTGTATCCCCTCATTCAACTTGATTTCCTCCATTGCAGTTTTCCTTTCTTAAGTTTCACTAGCTAATGTACTTGGCCTGTCATTTTTCTTCTGGGCTTTCCCTAGGCTCTGCTGTGGACTGTTAGGGCCTCCACATATAGCTTAGCTCTTTCATTTACTACAGTCTCCTCTGATAGAGCTTCTACATGCAGTTTTGCTCCTTCTTTCCCTACAGTCCCCTTATTTGTTTATGAGGTAGCAGTCTCTGATGTCAATCCCAAAATGTTTTTTAGTTCTTTAGGCTGTTTCAGATTTTTTGTTCCTCTTCTAAGCTCTGTATCCTAGCCTCTGCTGCTTTGACTTGCACCTCCCACTTCCTGCTTTCCAGTCTATACTCTCTTCCATTCTCATGCTAAGTTCTTTAGTTTCTTTTCCCATTCATGTTCCCTTTTTATGAGCTCTGCTGCCCAATCTTCCTTTGCAGCTTCCTCCTTTCCCGTTCTTTGGTTTTTCTTCCTGCTCTCTGGCAACCCATTTTTGGCTTTATCCTGGTTGCCTCAGAGTGAGAAACCTATGTAATTCTGTGTGTTAGGTTAGTAGTGTGTATGTCAAGGGTGGGGGGGAAGGTAGAGGAGGAACTGTGGCTATGTGGGAGAGGAGTGGGGAGAGGGGTTTAGGGGGAATATGGGGAGTGGGAAGGAGGGAGAAGCAAGTTTGGGGGAGTGAGAGAGGGAGAGGGGGAAGGAGGGAGAGGTGGGTAGGGGGAGGGTGAAAGGGGAGGGGTGGGATCAGGGGAAGGAGTGAGATGTCGGTGGGGAGGGGGAGAGTGTATGTGTGAGTCTGGATATGTGTTTTGTGTGTGAGTGTGTGTGTGTGTGTGTGTGTGTGTGTGTGTGTGTGTGTGTGTGTGTGTGTTTTGTGTGTGTGGTGTGTGTGTGTGTGTGTGTGTGTGTGTTTTAATTTGTGGGTTTATTATGCGTCTGAAAAGTAGGCCCACTTGTGCATTGGAGTGTAATGTGGGTTCTCAGTGGTTGCTTGTGACCACAACCTCTTGTGACCTGACCCCCACCCTCCTGGGGCTTGGACCCCCACCTACTTACAATGTTGCCTATGCTTGTCCTGCCACCTAGCTTATAGTAAGTTACTCGCCTTGTTCAATGGATTACCAATTTCTATTCCTTATTGAATACTTGAGTGCCTATTCTTTATCGTGCTATGATAGACCATTCACAATCAACTTGGCGGTTAATTGGAACCTGGATCCCCACACCCAAACAACCACTCATAGGTGAAAATACAGTATTTGCAATGGGGCTGTAGCAGCCTGTATATTGTCCAGCTTGATGTGACGTCCTGGCGTAGATCCACCTCAATTTCTTCTCGTTAATAATGTACCCTATTCACTGTATTTCTCTCACTGGTCACACGATTGTTTCACTTTATTATCTTTCTTGGGTGACACGTGACAACGTCGTCTTACCACCCACACTAGCCTGCCCACTCTGACTGCGCCACCACGTTTCACTTTCTAGATCACTTACAAAATTGTGGCTCTCCCCACACTTATGTGGCTCAGGCAGATTAAAAATCGCTTCTAGGATTGTTCACTACCCTGACACACTGCAACTCTTGCAGAACACTTGGGTAGCCATCAAAAACACTTATATTCGCGGAGCAAGGAAGGCGTGACTCGCGCGCTCGGTGTCCCTACTGTGTGTGTGCGTGTGTGTGTGTGCGTGTGCGTCAGCATGTGCGTGCGTGTGTGTGCGTGTGCGTGTGCGTGTGCGTGTGTGTGTGTGTGTGTGTGTGTGTGTGGTGTGTGGTGTGTGTGTGTGTGTGCGTGTGCGTGTGTGTGTGTGTGTGTGTGTGTGTGTGTGTGTGTGTGTGTGTGTGTGTGTGTATGTGTATGTGTGTCTGTGTGTGTACTCACCTAATTGTGGTTGCAGGGGTCGAGACTCAGCTCCTGGCTGCGCTCTACACTAAGCGCTCTCTCCCTGCTCCATGAGCTTTATCATATCTCATCTTAAAGCTATGTATGGTTAGCCTCCACTACCTCACTTGCTAAACTATTCCACTTCCTGACTACTCTATAAGTGAAGAAATACTTCCTAATACCCCTGTGGCTCATCTGTGTCTTCAGCTTCCAATTGTAATCCCTTGTTTCTGTGTCCCCATTTGGAACATCCTCTCTCATAAGAACATAAGACCATAAGAAATAAGGAACGCTGCAGCAGGCCTACTTACCCATGTGGGGATGGTCCATGTCAATCCCCGGCTTAGACCAATGCCCCACCCAGTCAGGTCACCTCCACTTAAAAAAATTACCTGGGTGGGCTAAATTGGGATGTCCTGACTATGGGTCAGGTATGTGTTCTTGCTTGCCAATATGACGTTTCTCAGAGCATAGTTCTAGCTGCCCAGACAACTTTTATTCCGAGTAGAGAAATTAGATCTAGCAAAATGATCCCAAATGGATGAACAATAGATTAAAGCATCTCATTGATCAGAAGAGAGGCATATATAGGCGCATCACAAGAGGGGATGGGCACTTAAGAAATCAATATATTCAATTAAAGAAAGAAATAAAGAAAGGAATAAGAAAAGCAAAAAGGGATTATGAGGCTAAGGTCGCAAGGGATTCAAAGACTAACCCAAAAGGGTTCTTTCAGGTATACAGAAGTAAGATTAGGGAGAAGACTGGCCCACTTAAGAGTAACTCTGGTCAGATCACTGACATTGATAAGGATATGTGTGAAATTCTCAATACCTACTTCCTCTCAGTTTTCTCCCAGGAAAATACTAGCGATATTCCTGAAATAAGAGATTATGTAGAACAGGATGATAATAAACTATGCACGATTGCAGTAACTAGTGACATGGTTCTCAGACAAATAGAGAAACTAAAACCTAACAAATCCCCAGGCCCTGATGCAGTTTAATATTGATAAATGCAAAGTTCTAAATGTTGAACAGGTAAATAACCATGCCACATATAAACTAAATAATGTAGATCTTAATACTACTGATTGCGAAAAGCATTTAGGAGTTCTGATTAGCAGTAATCTAAAACCAAGACAGCAGTGCATTAGTGTTCGCAATAAAGCTAACAGAATTCTTGGCTTCATATCTAGAAGTATAAATAATAGAAGTCCTCAGGTTGTTCTTCAACTTTATATATCCTTGGTTAGGCCTCATTTAGACTATGCTGCTCAGTTCTGGTCACCGTATTACAGAATGGATATAAATGCTTTGGGAAACGTACAGAGGAGGATGACAAAGATGATCCCATGTATCAGAAATCTTCCCTATGAGGATAGACTGAGGGCCCTGAATCTGCGCTCTCTCGAAAGGCGTAGAATTAGGGGGGATATGATCGAGGTATATAAATGGAAAACAGGAATAAATAAAGGGGATGTAAATTGAGTGCTGAAAATTTCCAGCCAAGACAGGACTCGCAGCAATGGTTTCAAGTTGGAAAAATTCAGATTCAGGAAGGATATAGGAAAGTACTGGTTTGATAATAGAGTTTTGGATGAGTAGAACGAACTCCCGAGTAAAGTTATTGAGGCTAAAACGTTGTGTAGTTTTAAAAATAGGTTAGACTAGCCCAGTTCTACACTCCTCTCTAGCGCTAAACGTCGCATGCCCCTTCCTCCCCTCTCACCCCACCAGAGTCCCAACAGAAGAGGCTGATTTTCTCTTCTCAGTATCTGTCCCACCATCGCCTTCGCTGCTGGGTTAAGCCCTGGCTCTATTTCTGCGACTAAGAACACTCCTCTCCAGCATTATTCTTCGTCTGTCCCGTCTTCCCCGCTCATCCCATTTGGGATCTTACCTGAACTTTCGTTCGTTCACTCGTTCCTATGCTGCACTTCCTACAAGAGTGATGGACTGAACACATCGATTCCAGGTTGAGGGACTGATTACCTCAAACTTCTACTCTCCTTACCCATTTCTACTTTGTATTGGACTGATGAAGCCACTGTGTGGCGAAACGTTTCTTCAATAAAGATTCCCATGTGTTGCATCCCATGTGTTGCATCACATCCTTTGAGTGCTCTAATGTCCTCATTGGAATAAATTGGACGGCCTATTTTGGTGTCATCAGCAAATTTGCTTATGTCGCTATTTATTCCCTCATCTGTGTCGTTTATGTAAATTGTGAACAACAAGGGGCCCAACACTGACCCCTGTGGAACACCGCTTGTGACGTGCCCCCATTCTGATTTCTCCCCATTTATGCAAACTCTCTGCTGCCTATTTGTCAACCATGCCTCTACCCAGGAAAAAATTTCTCCTCCTATTCTGTGTGCCTTAAGTTTCCTTAATAGCCTCTGATGTGGAACTCTATCGAAAGCCTTACTGAAGTCTATATACACAATATCATATTCAATACTATGATCTACCTCCTGAAATACCTTAGTGAAGAAAGTAAATTCGTAGGACAGGAACGCCCCTTTGTAAAACCATACTGAGATTCATTAATCAATTTATGCCTTTCAAGATGGCTACGAATTGCTTTGGCAATTATTGATTCCATAAATTTTCGCTCTATTTAGGTAAGGTCTATTAAGGTCTATAGTTTGAAGCCAAGGACCTGTCACCTGCCTTGTACATAGATATTACATTTGCCATTTTCCACTTATCTGGAACTATGCCAGTTTGTAGTGGTATGTTAAAAAGATTAGCCAAAGTTATGCTAAGTTCCTATTTACATTCCTTTAAAACTCTTGCAAACAATTCATGAGGGCCTGGCGATTTGTTAGGTTTTAGTTTCTCTATTTGTCTGAGGACCAAGTCACTAGTTATTCCAATAATGCATAATTTATTATCATCCTGTTCAACATAATTTATTATTTTTGGAATTTCGCTAGTATCTTCCTGGATAAAAACTGAGAGGAAGTATGAATTGAAAATTTCACATTACTTTATCACTGTCAGTGATCTGACAAAAGTTAATCTTTAAATGGGCCTGTCTTACTTCTGTATGCCCGAAAGAACCCTTTTGGGTTTGTCTTCGAGTCCATTTCCCTTAGGGCC
>NW_026465253.1:0-13300 GCF_026875155.1 Cherax quadricarinatus
CTTTTTTTCCCCAAAACTTTTCTTTTTTCAACAAAATCTGTTGACAATATCTCACCCACTCTCTATTTGCTCTCTTTTTACATGCTTCACCACTCTCTTAACCTCTCTCTTTTTCTCCATCTTTCCCTCCTTGCATCACTTCTATTTTGTAAAAACTTTCATATGCAAACTTTTTCCCCCTTACTACTCTTTAATCATGATTCCACCAATCGCCCCTTTCCCCTCCCGCACCCTTTTTCCTGAAACCACAAACTTCTGCTGAAAGTTTAACCCCTTCAGGGTCCAAGGCCAAAATTTGAAGTGGTGCTCCATGTCCAAAAAATTTTGAAAAAAAAAAAAAAAAAAAAAAAAAAAAAAAAAAAAAAAAAAAAAAATTCTTAAGAATTAAAGGCTTTTTTTTTGTAAAGGGTAATAAAAAAAAAAAAAAATTCAAATCATACCCGAGATCATGCCAAAAATTTGTCCAAAATGATTGGTGGGGAACATCGACGAATTCCACAACGCGATTATTTTATTTGCTTTTTTATTTTTTTTTTTTTTTTCCAATTTTTTTTTTTTCCCCACTAACATTTGGGGCTGAGAGACCAATCTGTATATAAGGGTATATATAAAAACCCTGTATTGAACACTTTTAAGCATAAATTTATTTTATATTTTTGTTTACCACGTTGTTTATTACAATTGTAATATCATTTGTGTTTATATTATCTGTTTAAAATAATGTTATATCACGGGATTTCATATTGCTTATTAATTTAAGTTAATTTTAAGCCCCCCGTAATGCTATGCATATAAGTGGCTTTGGCATGGCTCTTACCTGTATTTTTTTTGTACTCTGTATGTATGAAAAATTACTAAATAAAAAAATAAATAAAAATGCCAATCTTGTAAATATAAGTTTATCATATATTTACATTTTTACAATCACGGGACAGGGTTTTTAGAACTGCTGGAGCTTGGGGAACTCCTTAAAGCAGGCCCCATGCCAGAGGCACCTTACTTTCCCTCACACTAAACCGAGTGTCTTTCTCTTTTGCTTTTTTTGTTGTGCACAGAAAATGCATCTTTTTTTGAAAAAAAATTTCCCCTCTGAGTTAAAGGGAAACCTGATTATGAAATGATCCCCTTTCCCTCCTAAAACCTTTGGGGGTTATACCTGGAAATTCGAGGCCCTTGTTAAATGCGGTGTTCTTACCGGGTACTTTTTAGAGTCGTCTGACAAAAAAAACAAAAAAATTCACCAAAAGGGTGGTTTGTTCCCAGTCTTTTTTTGGGTACATATTAATGCATTGAGCTTTGAAATGCCCATGAGATGGAAAAAAGTTTCATTACCATTTGTAACTCTTACGAACACAATCAACAAAACCAATCTGCATGTCACATTGTCAACCAAGCCATGTTTTGTTTTAAAATAAATCACGCGCGGGTTTTCGAATCGTTCATTGTCACTCAATCAACTTTCCCAGTTTGCATTTTCATTAGGGTAATGGTTGTCAAAAATGGACATCTCTTTTGTAGCCACCGTAATGCCATGATGCTTGGCGTAAACCCTCACGTCATCACCATGAGACCTGCGTTAAACCCTGGGAAATTTTTAAGTTTGAACCACTGTGCCCACCATCTGTCTTGTTCACTCGCATAAAATCACGGGGTAAGGCCTTGGTACCAGTTATCGGTATTAATGTATCCCCTTTCCCAAGATAAGGACCCAACATTTTCTCACTACGCACCTGAGATACCCAAAAAATTTTGGGTATTTTTCAATTTTTTTTTTTACTTCCCCGTGTAACAACAATACCAAACCCCCAGGCCACTGTCACAGCCACAGAGACAAACAGTTTTATACAAAAGGGTTTTTCCCTTTTTGCTCGGATTTGCTTAAATGACAGTTACCTTTGAAAAAATCAAAGACTCGAAATTTTTAAAGATTTTGAATGGATAAAATTTTATGCTGAACTTTTTTTTGAGATACATGAAAACATTTCTAATTTTGTATAACCTGTCACTTCGTCAGGCCGGTTTTGTCAGAAAAGTGAAACATACGTACAGTAAGAAAACCTGTTCCTGGGAATTTCACTGAAGCCCGGGTAAAAAATTGGGCCGATCTGGGACCTATGCTTTTATATTTGTTTTATGACTGAGGCATAACTTTATTGTTGAAAAAAGCAAATACATTTCTGAAAACAGTCGTCTCTTTCCATGGTGTCTTGACTGTGGTGATTGATTTATTTGCCATGTGTACTCAAAAACTTATTTTCCCCCTGAAAATAGTTTCCATCAATGGCTGGTAAAGAATAATTCAAAAAAATTCCAGTTCATTGGCCGGGGTTCCAAGGGGAAAAGTGGGAAAATTTCCCACTTTGGAGTCATCAAGTGGGGGGTTTGGGGAAAAAAATTTGGGGTTTTTGCTGCCAATCCCAGATACGGTTTGTGGTGGAAATGGACATCATAGGCTGGTTGTGGTAGTGGGGGGCTGGTGGCTGACCTCCGTTTTGTCCTTGAACTGAAAGTCAGCAGCGTGGGTCCCCCGGGGCTGGTGATCACGCATGGCGGTCCCACTACCATCACCCCTACCCCCATCCTGAGGGCCTGTGGTCTATCCATCCCAAGTGTACCCAAAACCATCCTCACTATCACTATCTAAACCTGGTGTAGGGCCAGGGGGAGGTACCCCGGGATGTACTCCGTCCCCGGGCACGATGGGTACCTACCCGAGCAAAAGATGGGTACATCCGCACTTCCTGGTGAATAGATTCCTCAATCATACCCGAATGACGTCAACCCAAATAAATCACAATCCACATCACTATCACATCTTTACTGAGTCAAGGCCGGGCCACGCGAAAATTTTATTTTTTCTTTGCTTTTGAGGCAAACCCAAAACCGTGAGTCACGAGTCCCCCACCCCAAAAGGGTAAAAGTTGAGGATGTCGGGTTTTTTCTGCACATTATCGTATCTGGTCATTCCTTTTGGTCACTAACTGATCAAAACCCTAGAATTCGTCTTCAAATTTTCCCTTCCACGGGGAGAACTTCAAAAGGAAAGGGAGTCCCCAAATTTTCCGGGGGGGGGGGGGCTGACTTGCGACGAGGCGGTGAACAAGGGGAACGGCCCGGGGTTCCCACAATGCTATGCGGGGCCCAATTTTTTGTTTATGGGGCACACCCACCACGCGACCCGTTCTCCACAGTGGCCCATGAGCGCTTTTGCCTAAATTTGACGGCACAGAATTTTTCTAGATCTTCGGTTTGGACATCAAAGGAAACCAAAGTCTACGGGGGGGGGCCCTCAAAAGGGTTAACATACATTTTTAAACCTACCCCTCCCCTTCGACCCCTTGCCATGCTTTCATTGCCCATCTATCCCCAAAAGTTTTTTTATTTTTTACCCCAAAAGTCCCCTTTTTTTTTAAACCTTACCCTTCTACCTTTCCAATTTCCTTGTATCCCTCTACCTTTTACTCTCAGTGAGCTACAACAAAAAGGATCTGATATTCTGTGGGCCCCCCCTAAAACAGTACATCCCGAATTACTCAACAGTTTTTTATCTACCAATACATAACCAACAAACTACTGTCAATTCGCCCTACTATATCTTTAAAATTTTTTATCCTCTTTTTTCTTAAAATTGTATTACCCAAACTAAACCCTTTCTATACAAAATTCAATCAAAGGGTCCACATCATTTCACCTGGCACCCCCAAAAATTTCTACCACAACCCTCTAAAAGTTTCTCCTACTTAGCATTTGGTCCCCCACCCCAATTACCTCTCACTTGGTTTAAAGGTTCTTATAAAACACTTAAAAATCTCCCAAATCTCCTCTCCCTCTACATTCCACTCTTTTCCAGGTGCAACACCTTTTAAACCCCCTTTTTACATCAACCTTTTCTTTAATTCACTAAACCTTGAAATTTTCATTCTATTCTTTTTCTCTTCCTAACTGTTCCTTCAACATTGTTGTACCCCTTCCTTACTCTAACTCTCTGATACTCCAGATTTTAAACCCATTTTTTTCCCCACCGAAACTCCCCTACCCCCTTAGCTTTGTTTCCTTAGGGCCAGGACATCCAACTTTTTTCATTATAACTCAGCAATCATCTTTTCTTTTATCCGCACTACATCCCCACACATTCAAGCACCCCGTTTTATAAAATTTTTCTTCTCTTTTTTTGTAAATGTTTACAGGAGAAAGGGTTCAACCCCTTCTCCCCATTTTAGTCGCCCCATATGACCGCATGGGTTTTGGGGGAAAGATTCTTTTTCCACTTCCCCATGGACAAAAAAAGAAATAAAGAAAAACAAGAGCTATTTAAAAAAGGAGAAAAAATCTAGAGTATGTATATATATATGCATGTGGTGCTGGAAATGTGACCAAAATGTAAGGGGGTAGCAAGATATATCCCTTTTATCTAGCTGTTTAGAAACGAAAAAACACCAGCACTCCTCCATCATGTAAAACAGTTACAGGTTTTTTTCACCCGTCTCTGGGGGACGGTAGTACTTCCCGGGTGGTTGCTGTCTCCAAAACCCCACCCCGGGAAAAATGGGCCCAAAAATGGGCATAATGGGGAAATCTCTGATGCATAAATATCACCTTTGGTTTTTTGTGATCCTAACCAACCACTCTGTAATCGGGAAAATCACTAATCTAGAAAACCTTTTCCGTCCCCAAAGAATGCCAGATTTGTGATGGTCAACCGAAAAGTTTTTTTTTGTTTTAGTATAACCCCAATTAATTTGATAAATTTCCCCAAAAAGTGGGAAAATTTTTCACTTTTACACTTATGGTAAGTAATTTATGGCTTTCTTAGGCTAGAAGAAAGGGTTTGGGGCATTATTAAGCAAAATTTGGGTATTTTTGGGCCACGTAAACAGCGGGTAACTGAAACCTTAAAATGGACCCGAGATATGGCCTACTGTACAAAAAAAATTATTTTCTTGAAATTACTAAAGGAAGTATTTTAAAAATGAGGGAAATTATCATACAATAACTGCTCCTACCTCAAATAAAAAACTTATTTAATATTTTGCGTACAGGGGAAGATTTAAATATATAAACCTTCTTATTTTTAACCCTTTGACTGTTTCAGGCCCCTCTCTGAAACTGTCATTCTATGTCGCTCAATTTTTGAAAAAAAAAAAAATTATTTTTTCTTATAAAATGATAGAGAATCTTTTCCCGATGGTAATGACACCAAAGTTCGAAAATTTGGTCGAAAACCCCGTGGATTATGCTCCCGCGAAGTTAGCGGTCTCGGCGACATATGCGAATCGGCGATTTCCCCGACTTTGAGCCCTATTTTCAGCCAATTCAATTGTTTCCAGTTGAACCAAACTCATACTATTTCTTTAGAACTCCATTTTATCTATCAGCTGAGTACAAGAAACCTCCCTTTTTCTAATTTGGACTACCCAATATGGTTTGGTCAGAAATTGGGGCAATTTGGCCAATTTCACGCAAAATAAAAAGATGCCAATTTCAAAATAGGGCCCCAGAATAAACAAGGTAGGACATTCGTGGCACTAAAATAACATAGCTCTGTTCATTAGTCACATCTCTAGGCCCCTCTTTTTATTATTATTGCTTTCTATTTTGATTTTTTATTCATACAAAAAAATACAAAATTTACTGTTATGCGACGACTGGCTTTATTGTAAAAATGGTATAAATAATATCATTTGCACTAGTGAAAGAATATTAGACTCCCCAGTTGACTGTATTGGACGTGTGGTGTGATTTATTTACTCTTGAACATTGGAAAAAAATCGAACATATCCGCTACTTTGAGCTCAGTTTCAAGGTCGTTTTCATCGTAAAAGTAAGGGAAAATATCTCTATTTCTGTAATTTGTTTTCCATTTTATCACCTAAGACCATGAAAACGTGAATACAACGATAAATACTATACGAAAATACACCTCAAAGTCGGCGTTTTATTCCAAAAACACGATCAGAGTTTTTTTTTTCTCATTACGCAATGTGTGCTGCAGGATTTTTTTTTATGGGGTTGCACACTGACCACACAGACCCATTCTCTCACATGTGGGCCTCCCCAGCTTTCTCCCACTTGATTTGAAGCCGCTAGAATTTTTGAGTATATATACGTCAGAAACATTGGCTCGTAAGACGTATTATACGTCGAAAACAGTCAAAGGGTTAAGAGTATTAGACCCCTTTGAAATTTCACAAATGCAGAATTCACAAAGAGATACTGTACGTTTATTCACCGGGGAAAAAGTGGGATTAGGTATATGGACTAGACTGAAATATTTTATTCTCCTTCTCTTTACAGCATAAATGGACACTGTTTAAATGAAAACAGTTCGATTAACTGCAAAAATCAGTTAAATGAAACTTCAAGCAAGTTAGATCATTATTTGATAAATTATTGTACTGTACAACATTTGTTGTGCCTGACTATACAGACATCTACATTATTAGTGCTATTAATATTATATTTAGGGAAAAGCACTAAACCTGTAGGGGTCATACAGCACCTGGGGAAATGGAAGGAAATCAAGTTCAATCCAAGGAAAGAGAGGACAAGTACAATTCTGTGGATCAAGAGCCCCTCACCAGCATCAAGGAATCCTCCTCATAAAGAGCTACTTATAATAAAAATATTGTTTATGGAAAGTAAAAGAGAATGTAGAAAAATAAGATAATGTTCAACCAAAGGACCAGAGTTCAGTCCTGGGCAAGTCTAATTACACCTGTTGCCCCAGTTTATCTAGCAGTAACAGGTACCTGGGAGTTAGTCGACTATTATGAGTAAAGTCCTGCGAGGAACAATATACAGTACCTTAGATGGGGTTGAACTCCGAAATAGGCTGTTAGTTTATTTGCTTGTTTATTCATCAGGAACAGCATCCTGACACAGGTCTTCCATATGATGACCCACTCACTGACTCCCAGAGGAAGGTGGCTGATGCAGCACTGGAGGTGCCACTGACAGCCCTATATTAACCCTTTCAGGGTCCAAGGCCAAAATCTGAAGTGGTGCCCCAGTGTCCAAGAATTTTCAAAAAAAAAAAATTGTTATTTTTTTCTTATGAAATGGTAGAGAATCTTTTTGTGAATGTAATAAAACAAAAAGTACGAAATTTGATGGAAAATTGACGAAATTATGCTCTCGTGAATTTTGATGTGTCAGCGAAATTTACGAATCGGCGATTTTGCCGACTTTGACTCCCATTTTAGGCCAATTTCAATATTCCAGTCGACCAAAATTCTCAGCTATTTTACTAGTATTATTCATTCTATCGATTGAGCACAAGAAATCGCCAAGTCAACTGTTTCAACTACAAAATAAAGTGACCGGGTAATTGGTAATTTGGCCAATTTAACACAAAGTTCAAAATATTCCAATTTCAATAAATAGGGTCCAGAAAAAACACTGTAGGTATTCCTGGCACTAAACTAACATTTCCTCTGTTCATTAGTTATGTTTTGAGGCTTTACAAATAAATTCCATTTTTATTTTTTTATTCACATAATGAATTTTTATTCACACCAAAAATAGATTTACTGTTATGCAATATTGTAATAAATTTTAAATAAATATCATCACCCCATTTGTGAATGTATATTAGACCCACCCGCTGGCGTGTATTAGACCCTGTGAGGTCGTTTGTTACTCTTGAAATCGGCAAAAATTTAACATTTTCCGGCCACTTTGAGCTCAATTTCAAGCCATTTCCAGTGCTAACACCAATCAAAATTATCTCTATTTCTGTAATATGTCTTCCATTCTATCAAATGAGACCAAGAAATCACAAATACAACTTTAAAAAACATACGAAAAAACACTGCAAAGTCGCTGTTTTAATCGAAAATCATGGTCTCAGTTTTTTTTCTCTCATTATACACAGTGTGCTGCAGGATTTGTTTTATGTGGTGCACACATACCACATAGATGTATTCTCTCATATCTAGGCCCAAATTTACCACTCACAGTTTATCAGAGTGAGCTGAGCTCATGACGTAGATCTACGGTTTGGACCCTGAACGTAAAGCCGTAGATCTACGGGACGGACCCTGAAAAGGTTAAGGGCCCTGTGGTTCTGTTCTATGGCTAGGAGTGGATGACTGCTAGCCTGCAAGTGCAGTGTCATTCACTTTATTGAGCACAGCAGGTCTTCTTGTGCAAATGGGGTATAGCAGTTAAGTACTGTTAGGGATGCATAGCAGGCATCTTCAGTCTGCTGTTATCAATGGCACAGGTCTCAAAACTCAACATACTTATCTCTACTTACAGCAAACCTGACTTAAGGCCACAGCCAGGGAAGTGGGGTGAGCCTAGGTTCTCTACACATATGCTGCTATGTATGATAATCTATGTAATTGTATTTGTATATACCTGAATAAACTTACTAAGGTGGTCAAAATGAACTGAAGTAAAGTAACAGCTCTTATCCTATAAATTCAATGGTAGATAAATGTGTACAAAACTCTAGTAATTATATGAATCATTGATCAGCATATTCAGTGCCAGTGAAGGCCTCTTGATCCAAGGAACTGGAACTACATTGCTTCTCATTTCCCACATGCTGTATGAAAAAGCAGACTGGGTCTTAAAACTGGCCCGAGCATCAGTCAACTGCTGCCAGTATGACTAACAGACTGCTGAGGGCCAGAGGTATGTTTTCACTGCTCAGCTAAGGCACATTGCATTTTCATTTCAACCTTTGTGCAGCAGCTGTGACTTCAGTTTTTCATGACATTTTTTCAGCCCGTTTTTTTTTTTTTTTTTTTTTTTTACCCAGCCCAGTGGCCCACCAGACATTTCTCAAATGCCCGTATGGCCAGTCTGCCTCTGGCTGTATGATCCTAGGTGTTTAGCATCCCTCCTTCCCCTTCATGGAATAATAATAAGAATAATACTGAGCTTATATATTATCATATCTTCCTAGAATATCAAAACACCACTAACACCTTCAAACATTATTTATGTATAAATATTTCACATACCATACTACTTATACACATAACTAATGTCTATTACATATGAAATACTATACAAATAATTCTTACTTGTTGTAAATCATCCATGGTGGCAGCCACACGATCAGCAGAGGCATCACCCATCACAACAGCACGAAGAGCTTCCACGCCCACTCGAAAAGCTCCCACAACTTCTCTGAGAATAATAAAAACACATGCTGAATATGTATGAATGCCAGAGATTTATTTATACTGATCTAGTGAAAAAGTGTACAGATACTCCTCAGTTAATGACTGCTTGGACTTACGACCAGCTCTCTGACCAGTTGGTATTGTAAGCTGTATGAGAATTTTGGTCATGGAAACAGCAGCGCATCTCTGCATCAAGCATCTCATCTTGCATCACCCTTTCTCAATCTGTCTCCTTCCTGCAGTCAGTTGGTATTCACTAACCACAGTTAGTAAGTCAAGACAGTAAGTCACTCAGTCCAGTCAGTAAGTCAAGTCAGTCAGTAAGTCAAGTCAGTCAGTAAGTTAAGCCAGTATAGTCAGTCAAGTCAGTACAGTCAAGTCAATAGGTCAGTCAGTCCAATCAGTAAGTCAGTTAGCCAAGTCAGTCAGTCAGTTCATTCAGGTACACATAAGTACAGTTAAAATTTAAATTACTGAACAAAAGAAAGATTGTAGTCCTTAAATTCTGTTCTGTCATTAAAGAAATTTTACATTTGTTGGGTTTTAAATTTTCTTGAAGACAAACCCCTTAAAAGGGAATCAAGGATTTAAATAAGTTTATTTAGGAAATTGGTCCCAGTTATCATACTATTTGTAAATTACCGAGGATAACCCAAAAAACCCCAGACAAAGTGCTAAAACCATGCTTGTAGATATAAGACATAAGCATTACGGTGGCGAGTAATGCTTTTTTTTCCACTTGTGCAAAACGTGATGATTCTGCAACTTGCGTAATACCTTTTTGAAATTTCCAGCAAATTATGGGTTTCATGAGGCAGCTCTCTCTCTGAGCCAGAGAGAGAAAGAGGCCCCTAGCTAGCACCCAAAAAGGTCAGTCGTAGTTTTTTTGGGGGTTAAAACATGCTAAAATGGGAAACCTTCTAGAAAGCTATCCCTAAAAACCCCTACCCCTTCCCAAGCCCTTCCATTTCCTCGCTGTCATTTTCCTTCCCCGGGCCCCCTTACAGTCCGGGATAACCCTGTGATAACTCCGATGATGAAAATAAATTGACTTTTTCTTTTTAAAAATAAATAAAAAAAATTACCTGAAATTTACAGAAAATGAAAAAACCCTATTATTTTAGAGCCGATTTCTACTATTTGGTTTTTACTTTTAAAACAGTCCCTACTGTAAAAAACCATTTTAAAAAAACAGTGGAACCCCCCCTATCCCCTGATTCTGGTTTTGGGAGTTTACTTATTTCCCAGTTTACTGTGGCCCAAAAAATACCTCTTAATTTTTTATTTAAAAATGGCCCCCAAAAAATGCAAAAATAGAGAAGCTGGCGGTTCTTCAAAGCCTAAGAGAAGTCATGAAGTGCTTCCCATCAGTGAAAAAGTGATACTTCTCCACTTATTGTCCATAATTTGTCAATTAAACTTTATAACAGATATGTATAGGTAGTAGGTTGGTAGACAGCAACCACCCAGGGAAGTACTACCGTCCTGCCAGATGACTGTGAAACAGAAACCTGTAACTGTTTTGCATGATGGTAGGATTGCTGGTTTCTTTTTCTGTCTCATAAACACGCTAGATAACAGGGATATCTTGATACTCCTACTTACACTTTGGTCACACTTCACAGACACGCACATACATATATACATACATACATCTAGGTTTTTCTCCTTTTTCTAAATAGCTCTTGTTCCTCCTTATTTCTTCTATTGTCCATGGGGAAGTGGAAAAGAATCTTTCCTCCGTAAGCCATGCGTGTTGTATGAGTCGACTAAAATGCCGGGAGCAATGGGCTAGTAACCCCTTCTCCTGTAGACATTTACTAAAAAAGAGAAGAAAAACTTTATAAAAACTGGGATGCTTAAATGTGCATGGATGTAGTGCGGATGACAAAAAAAACAGATGATTGGGCTGATGTTTTTGAATGAAAAGAAGTTAGATGTCCTGGCCCTAAGCGAAACAAAGCTGAAGGGGGTAGGGGAGTTTCGGTGGGGGGAAATAAATGGGATTAAATCTGGAGTATCTGAGAGATTTAGAGCAAAGGAAGGGGTAGCAGTAATGTTGAATGATCAGTTATGGAAGGAGAAAAGAGAATATGAATGTGTAAATTCAAGAATTATGTGGATTAAAGTAAAGGTTGGATGCGAGAAGTGGGTCATAATAAGCGTGTATGCACCTGAGAAGAGAGGAATGCAGAGGAGAGAGAGAGATTTGGGGAGATGTTAGTGAATGTATAGGAGCCTTTAAACCCAAGTGAGAGAGTAATTGTGGTAGGGGACTGAATGCTAAAGTAGGAGAAACTTTTAAAAGGGGGTGTGGTAGGTAAGTTTGGGGGTCCCAGGTGAAAAATGATAATGGGAGCCCTTTGATTGAATTTGTATAGAAAGGGGTTTAGTTATGGGTTAATACATATTTTAAGAAAAAGAGGATAAATAAGTATACAAGATATGATGTAGGGTGAAATGACAGTAGTTTGTTGGATTATGTATTGGTAGAAAAAAGACTGTTGAGTAGACTTCAGGATGTACATGTTTATAGGGGGGCACAGATATATCAGATCACTTTTCTAGTTGTAGCTACACTGAGAGTAAAAGGTAGATGGGATACAAGGAAAATAGAAGCATCAGGGAAGAGAGAGGTTTAAGGTTTATAAACTAAAAGAGGAGGCAGTTAGGGTAAGATATAAACAGCTATTTGGGGGATAGATGGGCTAATGAGAGCATAGGCAATGGGGTCGAAGAGGTATGGGGTAGGTTTAAAAATGTAGTGTTAGAGTGTTTTAGCAGAAGTGTGGTTACAGGAAAAATGGGTGCGGGAGGGAAGAGGAGCGATTGGTGGAATGATGATGTGAAGAGAGTAGTAAGGGAGAAAAAGTTAGCATATGAGAAGTTTTTACAAAGTAGAAGTGATGCAAGGAGGGAAGAGTATATGGAGAAAAAGAGAGAGGTTTTAAAAGAGTGGTGAAGCAATGTTTAAAAAAAGAGCAAATGAGAGAGTGGGTGAGATGTTATCAACAAATTTTGTTTGGGAAAAAAAGAAAAAGTTTTGGAGTGAGATTAACAAGTTAAAAAAGCCTAGAGAACAAATGGATTTGTCAGTTAAAAATAGGAGAGGAGAGTTTTATAAATGGAGAGTTGGAGGTATTGGGAAGATGGAGGGAATATTTTGAGGAATTGTTAAATGTTGATGAAGATAGGGAAGCTGTGATTTCGTGTATAGGGCAAGGAGGAACAACATCTTGTAGGAGTGAGGAAGAGCCAGTTGTGAGTGTGGGGGAAGTTCGTGAGGCAGTAGGTTTAAAAAGAAAAAGGGGGGAAGGCAGCGGGATTGATGGGATAAAGATAGAAATGTTTTAAAAAACAGGTGGGGATATAGTTTTGGAGTGGTTGGTGCAATTATTTAATAAATGTATGGAAGAGGGTAAGGGACCTAGGGATTGGCAGAGAGCATGCATAGTTCCTTTGCAAAAGGCAAGGGGATAAAAGAGAGTGCAAAAATTACAGGGGGATAAGTCTGTTGAGTATACCTGGCAAAGTGTATGGTAGAGTTATTATTGAAAGAATTAAGAGTAAGACGGAGAATAGGATAGCAGATGAACAAGGAGGCTTTAGGGAAAAGGGAGGGGGTGTGTGGACCAGGTGTTTACAGTGAAACATATAAGTGAACAGTATTTAGATAAGGCTAAAGAGGTCTTTGTGGGATTATGGATTTGGAAAAGGCGTATGACAGGGTGGATAGGGGCGCAATGTGGCAGATGTTGCAGGTGTATGGTGTAGGAGGTAGGTTACTGAAAGCAGTGAAGAGTTTTTTTCGAGGATAGTGAGGCTCAAGTTTGAGTATGTAGGAAAGAGGGAAAATTTTTTCCCAGTAAAAGTAGGCCTTAGACAAGGATGTGTGATGTCACCGTGGTTGTTTAATATATTTATAGATGGGGTTGTAAAAGAAGTAAATGCGAGGGTTCTTGGCAAGAGGTGTAGAGTTAAAAGATAAAGAATCACACATAAAGTGGGAGTTGTCACAGTTGCTCTTTGCTGATGACACTGTGCTCTTTGGGGGATTCTGAAGAGAAGTTGCAGAGATTGGTGGATGAATTTGGTAGGGTGTGCAAAAGAGAAAATTGAAAGCGAATTACAGGAAAAGTAAGGGTTTGGGTAAAAAAAAAAAA
>NW_026465254.1:0-12964 GCF_026875155.1 Cherax quadricarinatus
GGGATTTTTTTGAGTTTAACAAGTAATGCTTTTTTTTTTGCAAATACAAAGTGTTTATAATGGAGTATCATAGGCAAACTTATGACTAGTTAGGATTTATTATTTTAAAAATTAAGATTAGTATTTTTTGGGTTTAAATAGTCAGGGGGTGAGTGAGTGTAATTGTGAACCACCAGGTGGTTATAAAGTAGTTAGTTGTCGGGGGGATCAGGGAGATAAGATGTTTTCTAACTGTAGTTTTGAAAAGTGATGAATGTGTCTGCAGTTCTAGAGTTTCAGGTAGGGTGTTCCAGATTTTAGGTCCTTTAAATGCAGTGAATTTTGTAAAGGTTTAGTCGAACACGGGGAATGTCATAGAGATGTTGTGTCTGGTTTTTATGCCTGTGGACCTGTCACAACTATCAAGAAAGAAATTTTAGGTCAAGGTTAATATTGGAATTTAAGGCCTGTACATGTAGATTGCACAGTAGTAAGTGTGGATGTTCTGAACAGGATAAGTTTAATCTATGGAGAGTGGGGGTGTGTTGCCAGGGATGGATTTAGTGATTATTCTTACTGCGGCTTTTTTTTGGGGTTATTATTGGCTTTAGGTGTGTTGCTGCAGTTGAACCCCAAAACAATAGCATAGGTGAGGTATGGATATGAAAGGGAATTGGTATAGTGTGAGAAGGACAGTTTGCGGCACGTAGTATCGTATTTTTGGAGAGGATCCCCACCGTTTTGGATACTTTTTTTTGTTATGTGTTGGATATGGGTGCTGAAATTTTAGGTTGTTTGGGAGTAAGGCCAAGGAATTTGCCCTTCATTAGTCTCAATCAGAGTGTTGTCGATCTTAATGTTAAGTTGCACAACACCTGCTCTGCTACCAAACATAATATAGTAGGTTTTGCCAGTGTTAAGTGTAAGTTTATTGCTGTCATTCAAGTCGATATTTTGAGCAGCTCCTCGTTAACAATGGTGTTGAGGGGCAAGATTAGGGTGAGAGATGACATAAGTCTTGTCGTCAGCAAAGAGAATGGGTTTCAGTGTTGGGATATGTTTGGAAGATCATTGATGTAAATGGGGGAAGAGGGGCCCAAAGGGACACTTCCCTGCGGAACTCCATATCAAGCGGCCGTATTGATGAGGCTGTGTCTTTAATGGTGACATACTGATACCAAATTAGAAAGGTAGGATTTAAAATAATGCAAGCGCATGGCCTCTTATACCATAGTGGTCAAGTTTGTGGAGTAGGATGCCGTGGCCCTACTGTGTCAAACGCTTTTCTTGGGTCAATAAAAATTCCTAGCGATATTCCTTATTTTCCAATGCTGTGTAAAGCAGGTCTAGCATTTTATAATTGCATCATTAGTGCTTTTTTTTTTCCTGAATCCAAATTGGCAGGGTTGAGTATGTTTTGTGACGTTTAAATGAATAATAGTCTCCTGTGCAAGATTTCTCGAAGATTTTGGATAGTAATGGTAAGTTTGATATTGGCCTATAGTTGTTTACGTCTGTAGGGTCACCACCTTATGTATTGGTGTAACCCTTGCTGTCTTGAGTAAGTGTGGGGAAAGTACTAGTTTCTAGTGACTTGTTAAAAAGTAATGTAATAGCATGCGAAAAGACAGGGGCCGCTCGCTTGTACAAAAATTTGGTGGGACGTGAGACAGATTCCCCGAGTTATTTTAAGTGACTTATGATCACGGTGACTTCTGTGGGCTCATTTTGGTACAAGATGAAGGAATTTGGGAAATTCCCTTTTAGGTAATCCCCGGCACGGGCATTGGTACGTCGGTTTTTACTGGCGAGATTAAAATCCTATTTTTGAGAAAAAGTCGTTTATCTTGTTAGCTGTATCAGTGGGAGCAGTGGTGTTTCATGAGGTTCATTAGAACAATATTCTTGGGTTTTTTTTTTCAGTTTGTGGTCCCCAGAATCTGGGAAAGTGTTTTCCAGGTCTTTTTTATATTCTCCACTTCTGTCAGTGAATCTGCTGGAGTAGTAACAGTTTGGCTTTCTTTATTAATTTGGTAGAACTGTTAAATATTGTTTTAAGAATATATTTGTGTCAAACGTGTGGGGTGTGTGTTGTGTGTGTGTGTGTGTGTTTGTGTGGTGTGTGTGTGTGTGTGTGTGTGTGTAGTGTGTATGTGTGAGCATCTACCCCATCTACCCCTCAACCGTGTACTCACCTATTTGTGGTTGGAGGGGTCGATACTCACTCCTGGCCCCGAATATTCACTGACTGCTACTGTACTCACCTAATTGTGGTTGCAGGGGTCGAGACTCAGCTCCTGGCCCCCCTCATCACTGACCGCTAATGAGTCCTTTCCCCCTCCCTCCTCCATGAAGTTTATCATACCCTGTATGGTTTCCTGCCCCACTAACATTTGGGTTTCCAGACATTCCACTTCCTAACAACTCTGTGGGTGAAGAAATACTTTCCTAACCTACCGTCCCTTTGACTCATCTGAATCTTCGGCTTCCAATTGTGACCCCTTGTTCTATAAACCCCCTTTGGAACATCCCCGTTCCTGTCCACTTTGTCTATTCCACGAAGTATTTTGTATGACGTTATCATGTCCCCCCTAACCCTCCTGTCCTCCACTGTCGTCAGTCCCATTTCCCTTAACTTTTCTTCATAGGACATTCTCCTTAACTTTTGGAACTAACCTTGTCGCAAACCTTTGCATTTTCTCGTGCTTGATCAATATGGGTTCCAAACAGTAAAGGGCCTGCGTACACGGTGTACAGTGTCTTGAACGATTCCTTTCTAAGGTATCGGAACGCCCGTTCTCAGGGTTTTCCAGGGACCCATATGCTGCAACAGTTATCTTTTTGATGTGTGCTTCCGGAGACGTCTCGGTGTTTTTACTCACCCCCAAGATCTTTCTCCCTGAGTGAGGTTTGCAGCTTTGGCCACCTACCATACTCCGTCCCGCGGTCTTCTGTGCCCTTCCCTGATCTTCATAACTTTGCATTGGGAGGGTTAAATTCGAGAACCAGTTTTGCTGGACCAGGTGTCCGGTCTGTCCAGGTCTCTTCGAATTTCCCGCCTGATCCTCATCTGATTTAATTTATCCTCGTTAACTTCACATCATCTACGAACCGGACACTTCTGAGTCTAACCCTTCCATCATATCATTCACATATCCAGAAATAGCACTGGTCCTAAGGGCCCACCCCTGTGAGACCCCGCTCATCACAGGTGCCCACTGTGATAACTCATCATGTACCATAAGTCGTTGTTGCCTCCCTGTCAGGTATTCTCTGATCCATTGCAGTGCCCTTCCTGTTTACGCGCCTTTATCCTCTTGCTTCTGCAGTAATCTCTTGTGAGGAACTGTATCAAAGTCCAAGAAGATGCAGTCAACCCACTCCTCTCTCCGTGCTTACTTCTTTTTATCATAAAACTCCAGAAGGTTTTTGGGCACAGGATTTGCCTTCCATAAATCCGCTGTTCGTTTATACTCTTGTTCCATTCCAGTCTTTAACACAAATCCTCCTGATAATCTCCTGCTTGCATCTAACACGTCAATGACACGTGGCATAGTTTAGTGCCTCTTTTCTGTCTCCTTTTTAAAAATGGGAATGCATTTGCGTCTTCCATACCTCAGGTAGTTGCCCATTTAAGGGATGTGTTGAAGAGGGTTAGTGGACCACAGCATATCCACTCCTCCATGACCCCGGGGTGTTGTCCTGTCCCTCCTTGCGTATCAAGTCCTGTAGCTCTCACCTCCCCTCGTTGTAGATGTCCCCACTTGTGTAATTTTGCTGTCCCCCGTTTTTCCTCCATCGCCTCCTGTCTCCATTGTAAAACCATAATCCATGTCGGCCATCCATACCCCTCTGTTGTTTCCCTTTTTTTCCCCCCCTTCTTCCTCCCTGATCCCCCGTCCCTTGACTTGTCGCTTCCTTGTGCTCTCCACTTCTCAAATGAACTTTTGTTGTCTATGGGATTCCTTCAGCGGGTAATTTTTACCTTGAATACCACTTTGGCTCTTCGACTATCCCTTAAATTTCCGGGCTTTTCCTCCTTCCTTTACCATCCTCCTTAGTTTTTCCTCCCTACACCTTCGGTAAACCAAGGACTCGCTTTGTCTTCCCAATTTTTTTTCCCCTTTTGGGAACAAACCTTTCCTCTGCCTCCTGCGTCTTTTGTACCCTCTCTTTCAGTATAGCCCCTTTCTTCTGTGTTTGTTGCGATCGGGGATACACCCGGTCCCCCCCATTTTGCCCCCTCAGTCGGTTTTCCCTCTTGCAGTATCCATTCGAGCTACTTCCTTGAAAATTACTTTGACAGGCCTTTTTCCTTCCACCGCAAACCACCCAATTCCCAAAAATTTTGTCACCGGGGTCTGTCGCCCCATCATTGTTTTCATGATGCTTTAAATCCCCTTTTCCCCCCTGTTTTTTATCGTAGGTGTCCCCTTCTGCTTCTTGGACCCGAAACAAAAACGACCTCTCCCTTTCCCCCTTTCCACTGATCAATTTTGGGGCATCCCTGAATTTTTTAGTTCCTTACATTGAAATGTTTTCCCTTAAATCCCTGTCCTTGCTGAACCCTCTATGCCAGTGAACTGTTTTTTCATGACAACGTTCCTTGCTACTGCAGGGCTTTTTAATCTCTGCAAAACCCCTTCGTTTTTTCAGACCTGTCATTTGATTTTATTTTGCTCCCGCCGTTTCCTTGGCCCCACTGGTCTAGGGGGCCCTTCGCGACGTGTGTTTTGGTTTTGTACAGTGTATGTTGTGTGTTTGTGTTGTGTAGTACAGTGTGTGTGTGTGTGTCTACCCCTCAACCTTTTTGGATGCACTTTTTTCCATTTTCTTTACTTTTTTTATCAGATGTAATTTCCTTTACTGGCGCTGGTACTCCAATTTGGGGGCCTCATATGCCATCTTGGGGTTGTGAATGCCCCTTTTTGGTAAGGTTTCCTCAAAGCTCTTTTTAAATTTACTAGCCCGTGTTTGCTAAGTAATTATTCATTGATGTTGCCTCAGGTGAAATCCTCAAATAAAAAACCCCCCAAGATTTTTCTTCTTGAAGTTTTGTAGCCTTTGTCCCCCGAGCTGTATTTTTTTTCCCCGGTCGTCTTTGCCCTTTACCGATTTTCGAACTTTATATTTTTTTGGGGTTAAAGTCTAATAACTGCGGGTTGGACCCCCTTCATTTGTCAAATCCAATTGTTTTTTTCCTGATTGCAAATTTTTGTATTCTCATTATTTTTACGTAATCGTGAACAGGTACGCCTTTTGACTCGATTTCTTCTATCATTCGTTTACATACACAAGAAACAGTACTGGCCAGGTACTGACCCTTAGGGAACCCACTTGAAAATTTCCCCATTTTACACTCCACCTGGAAAATAATCGTTGTTTACCTCTTGTTTTTAAATTCCTTGATTAACGTATGCGTTTTCCCTCTGTTTTTTTATGACTGTTTCTCAAGTTTTTACTCCAGTCTTTTGTGAGGTACTTTTTATCAAATCCCTTTTTTTAACACTCCAAAAATATACATTAAAAAATCCCTCCATGTTTTCAACTTTCATTACCTTGTCAACAACTCTTATTTTCGTGAAACGGGATTTACCTTTTCAAAACTATGTTTTTTTTTTTGTTTATAAATCCTCTCCTTTCCGGGTGTTCCACTGTCCCCCGACAATCTTTTTAAACTACTCTGCGTATTTAGAAAACACTGACCTGTCTTCCCCTTTTAATACCGAAACAATGTTTCACTTTTTCCCGGGCAGCTTCCTTGTTTCAGTTGGCTTGCTGAGATCGCTGCTAGTTCCACACAGACTCTCCCCTCCTCTCTCTCTCTCTCTCTCCTCTCCTCAAAACCCCCTTTTACCTCCCACTGTGTGTACTAACACTACTCTTTGGGCGTATTCTCCCCTTTCTTTCTCGGCGATTTTCCTGATTTCACGAACTACTCCCTAAAAATTTCTTCATCCCTTCCAACTTCCGATCATTGCTAAGAGCTCCCCCCTCTCTTTGTCACCTTATTTTTGGTCATTCACAGTTGCTTCTTTCTTAGTGGCTTATAGAAACACTGGCCAGTTTGGTTTTCATACTATGTCATTCTCAAACTGTCTTTCTTTTTTTCTTCTTACCCCACTATTCATTTCTGCTCTTCTACTCTTCTTTTTCGGGCACTCTTTCTTTATATATTTTTTCACCTTGCTTTTTTAAAGTTTTGCTTCCGCACTCGGGGTAACCCTTGGACTCACTCTGTTTTTTTCCTCATTGCTTTTGCTTCGGGGGATGAATTTCTTTTTTTGCCCAAGAGTTTTTCCATCTAGTACTTATGATTTTGCCCATTGTCTTTTTATTTAGTCCCCTTTCCCCTGGCACCCACTAAAAAATTTCCTCATCCCTTCGTATCTCCTCTTGTATAGTCAGGGTTTGTCTATGCTGTTTCCTCTCCACGTTCACTTTTTATAAGGGAAAGAACCCAATACGTGTGGTCGCCCGCAAACCCGGGGGGGTCTCATATTCAATTTCCCGCATCGTGCATTAGGGTGGAAACAAGGGTCAGCTTATGGGTTTATCGTTTCCATTCTAATTACTTCATTGAAATGCTGACTCGTGAAGTTTTCCAAAGACAGCTTCAAAATTTGATTTTCATATAACGGGGCCCCATAAGGGTGCAGATTTTTTTAAGTTTAATTCCTCGTGGTTAAGTTTTTCCCTTTTGGGTTGTTCTAGCCCCTCCAGTATTGTGTCTACATTTCATCGCCCTGTTGTGCTTGGTTTCCCTGTTCTGTGGGGGGGTTTACAAAATTTTTATCACCCCTTGACTCCCATTCCAAGTCTTATTAGGTATCACCTCAAATGTCCAGGGTTTCATTACTATTCACCCCTACCTTTCCTTTTTTTCCTCAGTGCTTTCTCATTTTTTAAAATCTCTCTGGGGAATCAGATCTATTGCCCCCATCTGTGACTCGGTCTCTGTTAGTTACTACACTGGGAATGCTTTTCTATGCTCTTTTTTAAACTTCACTGTTATTCTTATCCTCTGTATAGTACGCTTTCAGTTTTTATTCTGTTTTTTGTGCCTGGTTTTCGGGGGGCCTGTTACTGGAGAGTTGGGGGTAACGGGAGGGGTTGATTTTGGGAGGGGGATGTTGCACTGGAAGGGGGGAGAAATATGGGTAGGGTGAAGGAGAATGGGGAGGGGGGGGTAAAAGAGGAAAGGAGGTTTCGGGGATAATAGGGGGCTGGTTTTTGAGAAAAGATCTTCACTGATAGGTGTTTTGGAACAGGGGTATAGGTGGAGGGAGTATAGGGGAAAAATGGGTTTGTTTGAATATTGTGTTTGAGTGGGAAGGTAGCTGTGGGTTCCCGGGATTTTTTGGGTCTCGCTTGGGGTTTCCCCTTTAACAGAGCCTCCACATTAAGTTGTGTGGTATTAAACTCACCTATTTTGTTTAGGGGGCGAGTAACACTCCCGGCCCCGCCTCTTCTCTGGTGTGCTAGGTTCACTCTCTCCCCACCCAAGACTTTGTCGTACCTCTTCTTAAAACTATGAGGATCACTCCCAATATTCCACTTCCTGACAAATCTATTGCTGAAGAAATACTTTCCTAAAAATCCAGATTTATCGACTTTCAATTTTCCCCGTGCCACTTGTTCCTGTGTCCAGTCTCTGAAACATTCTGCCCCCTTCCCCTTTTCAATTCTTCTCATATTTTGTAGCCCTTATCTGTCCCCCTACCCCCTTTTCCCCCAGGTCGCATTTTTTAGTTCCATTAACGCTTCCCAAGGACATACGCCTTACTCCAGGACTAATCTTTGCAAACATTTGCAATTTTTTTTCATTTCTTTACGTGCTTGACCCAAAAGGTGGGTTCCCAAATGGTCCTTTATACTTTAGTTGGGCCTTACTACACATGATTCGTGAAAGACTTCTTACTTAACATCGAAATGCATTTTTAGTTTCCAGGGGCCCCTACGATACAGCAGTTTTTTGTTGCTGGTGCCTCAGATGTCTCGGAAATTTACTCACTCCAAGATCCTTTTTTCCCTTTAGCAAAATTTCAGCCTTCGACCCTTGACCTGTACTCCCTCTGGGGGCTCTTTATTTTTTGTCCAACTTCATTTCATTTGTTGGGGGGAAAATCCCGGACCACTTTCAAACCAGAATTTTTCCCCCCCTTTCAATTCCCTTGTAACTTTCCGGGCTTCGTCCATTTTAAAACCCCAGCATTACTTTTATGCCTCTGCAAACAGTCACCTTTGAATCTTCCTTTCCGCAATGATCCATATACCAGAAACAGATTGGGGCCCCGAGATCCCATGGAACCCCGCTCTTCACAAACCCGTTTCGAAACCCGCACGTCCTCATTTTTTGTTTCCTTCCTGTCAGGGATTTCCCGATCTATTGCATGCTTTTCCTGCTGTTCGCCGCTCCTCTGTTTTTGTACCACTCTTTAGTCAAAAAAATGTTGAAACCCCTTTTTACAGTCCAAGAAAATGCAATGCCAACTTGTCGTAGAACTCCAGTAGGTTTCCCCATCCCTGAAACTGTGCTGATTATCATAAATGAGCTCGTTCCTTTCTAGGTGTTATAACACTCTTTTCCTGATAATTTTTCTTCATAAACTTTACATTCTAAATGTGTCAGTGACACTAAATTTAGACTATATTACTGTTGAAGATTGTTACTTGTGTGTGTTTTAGTGTATTTGTGTTTAGTTACCATTTTGTCCTAGGCAAAAGTCGTTTTAGACACTGGGCCTTTCTTTCGGTTTGAGTGTGTGTGGGTGTGTGTGTGTGTGTGTGTGTGTACTCGCCTAACTGTAGTTGCAGGGGTCCAGACTCAGCTCCTGTCCCGCCTCTTCACTGATCACTATAGGTCCTCTCTCTGCTTCCTGAGCTTTGTCATCCCTTTCTTAAAGCTATGAAAATGTTTCCTGCCTCCACTACATCACTTGCTAGGCTATTCTACTTCCTGACGACTCTATGACTGAAGAAATGCATCCTAACATCCCTGTGACTCGTCTGAGTCTTCAGTTTCCCAAATTGTGACTCCTTGTTTCTGTGTGTGTGTGTGTGGTGGGGTGTTTTGGGGTGTGTGTGGGGTGTGTGTGTGTGTGTGTGTGTGTGGTGTGTGTGTGTGTATGAGTGGGGCAAGTGTATGTGTGTTTTCCTATAGCACTCACCAAATATGTAGTTGCGGGGGTCGAGTCTCAGCTCCTGCCACCGCTTCATCTTTGGTCGCTACTGGGTTCACTCTCTCCTGGTTTCAAGAGCTTAAATCTTTTCCCCCTTCTTAAAGCTATGAATGGATCCTGCCTCCACCATTTCACTCTCCATGTTTTTCCACTTCCTGACTACTCTGAGGCTGAAGAAATGCAGTATTTCTGTATCTTATCAATCACCTATAGTTCCCCTGACCTGCAGTGCCATCAAAACCCTCTTACCCCTGGCCATTATTTCGTTGCAAACTTCTGTACTTTCTCCAGCTTCTTGGCATGCTTGACCAGATGTGGATTCCATACTGGTGCCGCATACTCCATTAAGTACCTGACGTACACGGTACGGGTAGAGCTGCACCCCATGGTAAGTGAGTTCTAAAACTCCCCAGGTTATGCGTTAATCACTGGGCCTTGCGAGCTCACTGGCCTGCGAGCTTCAGGAATCACATGCTGTAGGTTCAAGCAGTGATTTGACATGCCGATGTAATACTCATCTCCCGGTCATTTACCTAGAGTGAGGAGCCTTTGCTACCGACGCATGTACTCCGTCTGTATTCTTCTTTGCTCTTTCCCAAATTTCATAACTTTGCACTTAAATGGGGTTAAACTGTAGGAGCCACTTAATAAGATCAGACCAGCAACCTGTCCAGATCCTTTGTACCTTTCCTGGTCCTCGCCTTCTTTTAATTCTCTTCATTATTTTCACGTAATCTGCGAACACGAATACCTCTGACTCTGTATCTCCCGCCATGTTATTCATGGGTACAAGAAACACACCACCTAGGACTGAACCTTGTGGAACCCCACTCTTCATATGCACCCATTCCGGGACCTCGTCACGGAAGAGGTGTCGTCTCTATGCCGCGTTATATCTGGTATGGTTTTCCCGTAAACCCCGAAGGAATTAATCAGGTTTTTACGCCTTCCCGTTTGATCGACGGGCGTCCTGGAAACTTCATATACCTCCCAAAAGCAAATTTCCACAGCAGGCTGACCCTCCTTTAAAACTCTTCCCCATTTTCATGGGGCTGAGAAACGCACTGTATCTGAAGCCTCTCACGCAACTCTTTCTAAACTTGATCCCATTCATTTGTCAAGGCTGCGTTTGTGTCTAGGTTTTTATGATCCCGGTTGAAAGCCTAGATGCGGAGGCGAAAATGTTCCATCTTTGCAGATCGGTTGATCCCCATGCCTCAGATATTTATCAGTTCTCATGACCTTCACGATCCTTCCACATATAGATCGTAAGAAACATTTGTAGAGGGTCCTTATTTGATGAGTAAGACACATTTGTAACAGTTGGGTATCTTCATTGCTGAAACGCTTCGCGCGTACAGTAGGCTTCTTCAGCCATATACAGAGGCAGCAGGCATAGTAGCGAAATGGGAGATGTAATCAGTCCATCAACCTTGAAGATGGACCCAGGACAAATTATTTTGCAGTCTGACAAAATCGTCATGCGAAATGTCAAGTGGCCATATAAAAGTGTCTTATAGTTGCTGAAAGTTGTGAAGTAATTCAAGAAAAACATTGCTCCTTCAAATTTTTAAGAATTATTTTACAAGAGGATATAACTTCTACGAAAGATAATGACATGCAGTACCAAGTGATGTCATGATTTGCCACGTCTGGACATTTTTCTCACAGAAAGACCCCATTAAAAATGAAAGACTTTTACCCCGGGGTGACATCAGATATTCGGACTATCGCAAGTCGTGTATTATATACCAGTCAGGTTCACAAGAAAAGCTCCCATGATGCAGATACCAATTTTTTGGTCCCTTTGAACGGGTGGCTGCAGATATTGTTGGTCCTCTGTCCTTGTTTCATCTGGTGCACCACAAGTATACATTAACCATAATTGATTATGCCACTAACTTTCCTGCAGTTGTACCTTTGAAGTCCATAACTTCCAATGACGTTACAGAAGTTTTGTCTAAATTTCCAGAGAAGGAATTCCTAGACACTGAGCCACTACCAACATCCGACAGACACATAGTGAGGCAGCTCTCTTCTCTCAGATATTTCCAGAATTTTTCTGAGAAGGCTGTGAGTGAACGATGCTGAAACAAAATGAACAAGACTCACATGCAAAAGTATACTTAAATGGTGTCATTCAAGCAGTGGTTTTCAACCTTTTTTTCAGTGATGGCACCACCCTAAATCATATATTTTATTCTAAGGCAACCTTAGTCAATTCTTTTATTAGAATAATAATAATATAAAAAAACAGGCGCATAAAAAAAGACATCGGAAATATAAAATATAAAAATATATCACAGTTAAATAAAGAAAACAAACAGAAACTAACTTGTCTTCTGAAACTTTTTTAGTGAGATATTTGTGCTTGGTGTGATTGACAGATTATTTTCATATTAGATGGAATATTAGACAGACATTCCTTCATATCTTAATCCACCGATTGTCGTCTTTCCATCTTGTTAGTTTATATCTTTGTGAGCAGCATAGAAAATCCTAACTCACACAGGTAAGATGTAGATAATTACATGAGAATACTTGAGAATATTCATTCTTAATCTCTTTCCAGAATTCGTCCATAGGTACTTCCTTATGCTTTAATTTCAAACTGTCATCATTACGTATTTCAATTAATTCTTCTTCTGTGAGACTGAGCTCCGACGGTTTTAATACTGATGCATAAATGGATTTCTCAACCAGTCATAGTCTTCCATAACATAAGTTTGGGAAATAGTACTGCATTCTTTGTGCAAGTACTTTAAGATGCTCTAAAATCAACGACTTGATGTCTTTATTCTGTATTTCAGCAACATGAACCAACATATCCATGTTGTCTTCCTTCACTTTGATAACTCACGTTCTTAATTTATCTCTCACAACTTTAAAATTATCAGTGGGAATAAGATATTTTCAGTGTTGTCTTGAATGTTGGAATTTACATTGTTTAAATATTCAAAGATATCCACTAATAGGATAATTTTGTAGACCAAATGTCACTAGTAATAATGGTAGAAATTACCGACAATTGTTAGGTAAAAGGACAACAGATGCAACTAATGTGACATATTATTACGGCAAACCTTTCGTTCTCCAGGAGCTTTGACAAGCCGGGGTTGAGTCCAATTTCCCCTTCGTCCAGATTCATTCGTAGTTTTTCCATGTTTTCATTGTTTTTAATATCCTCGTTAGTTTTACAATATCAGTAAACAGGGATACATCTGACCTCGGTACCTTATGGCACGTGAGTCCACTTATGCCAGAAACAGTTCTGACCTCTGATACTGAGCCTTGGGGAATCCCACCAGTTACTCTTCCACAATCTGGCAACTCTTCCACAATCTGGCAACTCTTCCACAATCTGGCAACTTTTCCTGTACAAATCACTTTTTGCCTCTTACCTCTAATGAACTCTTTGATCCCCTACAATACATTCCTTTATATTTCCTGGTTGTACTCAAGTTTTTTTTTATAGCAGTCGCATATGAGGTACAGCATCGAATGCCTTTTTTTTGCTAGTGGGTCATATATTGCTTCTGCTTCCTCTCTCAGTCCCACTGCCAAGATCACTAGTTCTTAACAAGGTATACCTGTACCCACATGGACACGATAAACAAATCTTGGATATCAGATACACTGATCACTTCAAACTACCATGTCTATGAAAGACACTGATTTTTTCCCTGTAACAATTTCTGTATATTTTACAATGCTGTTTGTTAAAGTTAGCGTTTTTTATCCTGTCTTCTACTGAAACGCTTCACACATCATCATTACTCTTTTCTGTGCCTTTTGTGTTTTTC
>NW_026465255.1:0-13926 GCF_026875155.1 Cherax quadricarinatus
CATTTACTGCTTTTTATCGTTTTGTTTGTTTTCTTTCTTCATTCCGGGCTGATGTATTTTTTTCAAATCCATTTTTTATTTCATAATGGCTTTTTTCATTTTCTGTTTTCACAAAGCAATTTTTTCACTACAACGACAAAGGGGTTAGAACATTTGTGGAAGAATAAAGCGACTGCGGTTCCTTTTTCCCTTAAAGGGAACAGTTTTCATCACAAATTTTCTTTTAAACATAAAAGCCCTCCTTTAAAAAAGATAGACCAGAAAAACAAATAAGATATAAGAAAATAATGGACAAAAAAAAAAACCAAAAAAATTAGAACAATTTAGATTGAAAAAAATGGGATAATAAATATGAAAAATCGTCATTTATTTTAAACACAATTTGGTAAAGCATTGTCCTCTGGTTAAAAAATTATTTAATACAAAAATTTTAGATTTATTAAAAAAAAACAGTTTTTTTTCACTCCATAAAAATTGGGAACAACCAAATAAAATTTTTTAACCAATTTGTTTAAACACGATTGAAGAATTTGATCAAACGCAATTCAATACAAATACGTCACCAACGTACCTTTAAAAAGAATGGCACAGCAAATTAAAATAAAACTTGCAAAAAGAAAAAAAACCCAAATCATACCATCAAAACCTTTTCCAAAATTTTCCAAATTGCACCAGGCGCCAACTTCCAGCATAGGGGCCCAAACCTCAAAATGTCAATTCTTGCACAAAGATTATTACCATTTGAATTTACACTGAAGGAAAAATATAATTTTTTTAGCTATGCTAGAATACGTTTTCCTTTCAGATAAATAATTTTTAAATCCCGCTCTTTTACCACCTGATACTGAATTAAACCCTTTATTTTAACTAACTTCCTCCTAAGGGCCGCGGCCAACTACAACACTAGAAGGTTGGATTCCGACTGCGGCCGCCAATTGAGTAGCCCCTTAGCCCCTCAAGGAAGGGGTTTCCCTTTGTTTGGGGAGGGCCTTGATTTAGGGGAAATTGGATTGGCTCCGTTCCCCAATTAAGCCTGAAAACCTTCCACATCCCCCCCCCCCAGCGCTGTATAATCCTCTGGGTTTAGCCTTCCCCTTAATATAATAATGAGTAACCTTGGCCTATGGTTTAGAGTTGGTCTCATAAATATAATAATTATTAATGACCTTTAAGGATTTTATTCCCCATAAATATAATAAAATTGAGCGTTCATGAGACATGTTCTGAATTAAGGACAACGAAAGGAAAATGGAATCCCAGAATCCAAATTTTGTGAACCACAATCAACCAATAGTGTGGACACTTGGTGTGTCTAGTGGTAAACAAATCATCCCAGGGGCGGGATTTAAACCCGCGGTCAGAGAGTCTCAAGTTGTGTCTATGGTAGCTACTAAAGGAGCAAGTGGTACTACATGCTCGGGCTACCTTGAAAAATGAAGAAACATTGTCTACAAGGAAGTGCAGCCAAGATTAAATGTTATAAACATAACAGTCTAGTGGTATATACGGTTTACAAGATGGATTTCATAAGTGTCGTTGATTATACTGTAAGATTTTGAAAAGAGCACTACAGTACATATGAAGAGTGAGGTTCAGATATGACGGCCACCTGTTACAACTGCTACTTGCAGTAAGAACAGTGGTTAGCCCCGTGGTAGGAAGGTTTCGAGAGAACCAAAAAAATCCCATGTTTTTTATTTTTTTAGGATGTTTTTGTTGAATTTATTCTGGGGATTTTTTTTTCTCTCTCTCCAAAAAGATATTCTGAATGCACAGCAAATACCTGGTTACCTATCCTGCTTGAGAAACTTGGAATTAGGGGACTGTCGTTGTTTCTCAACTGTTATAAAATGATAAATAAGACGTGTGCAGCACTTGAATATAGTTATTGCCTTAACGTTTCACCTGTACAACAAGCTTCATCAGTCGAAAACAGCGAGTAAAAAAATCATTTCAGACAACAGTAAAAATGGTTACTGTTATTGTGGTGGTGGTTGTGGGTTGTGGTGGTGGGGGCTTGTGGTGTGGTTGTGGGTTGTGGCATGGTTTTTTTGGCTTGTGGTGGGGGTTGTGGCTTGTGGTGGTTGTAGCTTGTGGTGGTGCTTGTGGCAGTGGTTGTGCGGTTGTGGCTTTTGGTTGTAGCTTGTGGCTTGTGGTTGTGGTTGTAGCTTGTGGTGGTGGTTGTGGCTTGTGGTGTCATGTGGGTTTTCGATACGGGATAGGTAAGAATACTCACGTAGGCTGGTAGTATGTATAATATAACGGAAAGTATGGGAAAGCGCCAACAGCCGTCCTGCCTCTCTCTGCTCCCTAGCCTGACTGACCCATGAGTGCCTACGGGTGAGGATGTTTGAAATCCTGCTATGGTCCAGCAGCAATATGAATACAGTCAATGAATCACACGACGGTTGGTAGTGAGTCATCTACTGTACACTGGTAACTGGTTACTAGGAACTGGTACTACTGAGAGTGGTGGTTGTGACTTGTGGTGGTGGTTGTAGCTTGTGGTGGTGGCTTGTAGCGGTGGTTGTGGCTTGTGGTGGTGGTGGTTGTTGACATGTTTGGTTTGTTTTTGTTTGTTCGTCATCATCAGTTCACCTTAGTAGGTGGTGGATGGTCAGCCCCTCAAGTCAAAAGCATAAGTCTATGGTTCTGTTGTAAGATACTCTTACAAATGTATAATCCTACGGGTTTAGCGCTCCCCCTTAATAATCTTACAAGTGTGTTCTAGTAACAGTAAATTATTATTACCTGTCCCATGCCCATGGCCGATTTCAAGGATTGTATTACCCTTGCAGACTGACCTAAGGCTGGACCTCTTTGACTTCTTGATCACCCCAGATGTTGCTGCCTGTGGCCCACAGTCTTATATAACCATGGGGGTTTAGCTGATCATGCACTTGTCTTGAAAACTTGTACATTGTGTTTCTATAAAACCAAAAATGGGTCATGCTTTCTGTAATAGGGATAAGGTGTGAGAGAGTTTCCCTGAGCTAGCTGCTCAGATAACTTATGTTCCAAATAGGGACCTCTTCAAGGGGGGCTCCTTGGCGTGGTGAAGAGGCTCTTGGTCTGAGGAATTAGCCCTGTCGGTCTTCTTCCTCAGACCGAACCTAATTACCCCCCATTCTCCCCTCCCCTATCCCATCCTCCCCATCCTCCCCTTTTTCCATTCCTCCTCCTCCTCCTCACCCCTCCCTTTTGCCCTTCCTCTTTTTAGCCTTCGTGATTTCTCCCACAGGCGTGCTAGTTCCTAGGTGGGGGAAAGGACACCGGGGTCGATCCCATTCCGTTGAGGTTTCTTGGCGTGGCGTAGTTTGCCGTGGAATCTGGATTGCCTAGGGATGTCCCGATCCCTCTCCGGTATCCCGGAGTAGCTTTGGGTGTCTTTTGGGCGACGGGTGTATCTCTGGAAGCCACCTTTCGGATTCCGGGGTGGTGGCTGAAGGAGGTATGCTTTGTGGCGGATATCCGGCCGCCCTCCTCTTTTGTCCACCGAGGTAGCTCGGCAGATGTGAGGTTGCTATCCCGGATTGCTGGTTTACTGGCATGAAGGGTAGGGTATGCACGGGTTCCATGCTGCATCTGCGCTACTAGCGGTGTCGAGTCCTCTTGGGCGCGGAGGGAGATTTCCGCCCTTTCATTCCTCCTGGGAACTATTCCTCCCCGCTCCCCCCTTTTTTTATTCTTTTTTTGTTTTTATTTCTTTTTCTTCTTTCTTTTTTTTCTTAAAAACAAAAAGCAAAGGAGTAACCTAACCATGGCAGCCCTAGTCCATGAAACCACTACCCCGGGCCCCTTCTTGATACCGCACCCCATTCTGACCCTGCCTTGTGTTTAGACCACTCTTCGGACACTCCTGATGCCCCTGTACCTCTTGCTGGTGCTGTTTCCTCACCCGCTTCAGGTACCGGGGCTTCGACTGACTCCTTCGATTTGTCCTGAACTCCGCTCTCCTTTGACTATGCTTCCGGCTTCTCCCTCTACGGTACGGCAATTTTCGAATCGCCCACCCATTTCATGCCGGACCAACTCCGGTCCTACTCCTGAACGCCAACGTCAATCTCCTGATGATGCTCCGTCGTTACCTTCCCATTCTACTCGGAAACGACCGACACGTCAAGCACTCCCTCTCCACGCTCAGTTTCGGACCACACAATGGACTAAATTCTTTACTTTAAGACCAACTTCTTCTTCTGCCTACTTTCTGACCATAGTATTGCCAAAGCGCTCCTGCGTCATGTTGGCAGAGATATTTCATTTCACGCTCTCAAGAGCGGTACGCGCATCGTCACTGTCCAGAATGCTACCCAAGCTCATGATCTTCTCTCCTTTCGAATATTGATACTACTCCTATCACTATTGAAAAACATCTTTCTCTCAATTCTTGTAGTGGTACTGTCATTCTGGCCCCATACCATAGTCCAACAGAATTCCAGTCATGTGGCAATGACATTTTTGAACAGCTGGAACTCCAGGATCTCCCAATCTCAAAGTAGACACTTATGTCCTTCCTGCCCGGGGGCGGAGACGTTACCCTTGCAATGTGGCTCGTTTAACTTTTGACAGCCGAGAACTCCCGTCCTCTGTATAATGTCGCGGGACATCGGTTACAAGTTCGAAAGGTGATACCTACACCGCAACAATGTAGAAATTGCTGGCGTTTTGGTCACCCAGCGAAATATTGCAGATCTATGGGCCGAATGCCCAGTCTGTGGTGCCGACAACCATTCTAATACATCTTGCAGTCAACCTCCATCTTGCCTTAATTGTTAATGAAAGCTCACCCTTCGTATCCCGCCGTTGCAGGTCTACTTAATGTTGAAAGTGAAATCCGTTGCCTCAAAGAGGCAGAAGGTCTCCCTTATGCTATGGCAGTTACTCATCTCCCTGCCTCCAAGGGAGACTACCCGTGTTTTCTTATTCTCGTGTTCCAAACATCCCCCACTTCTGGGGTCCCATCTTCTGCAGCCTCCTCTGTTGTTACCCCTCCCATAGCCATTACGCATCTAATCCTTTTGCTGTCCTTGGCTCTGACGTCCCGACTACAACTCAGTTGTTCTCACATCTTCGCGTCCTTCCTCACAAGCCCCAGTATCGACAAGACCTCGTACGACACCTAATACCAATCGCCCCTCTACTCAGAAGTCCAAAAAATCCACATTGCTCAAATCTTCTTTGCCCCTTCCTTCCCTTCTTCCACCTCCACACGTTACCTTTCCAGTCCTCTGTACCTAGTTCTTCTTCCCCTCTCTCTGGCTCTATTACAAGTGTGGAGATTCACCCTCCTCCTCGTACTATGCCTTCCACCCCCGTCCCCTCCCAAGTTTCTCCCTCTTCTGTCACCTCCCAGGTTTCTACCTCTTCTGTCCCCCCCCACACTTCATCTCCAGTCCCTTACACTTTTCCCCCCCCCTCTACTTTGGTACAGTCCATTACTGTCCCAATCTTTACTCACCCTCCTCCTCCTATCTCCAATATGGTTTCCCATACATCTTTGAATTCAGAAACACTTGAAGCCATTTCAGAATATATTGCAGAGACTAAACCTTCAATGGACACTGATTCACTTCCTGTTCCTTCTCTTCCCTCTCCTCCATCTTCACAACCCCATTCTTCGCAACGCTCCGTTCCTTCGCTACTTGAACATCTTCCAATGCCACCACACGTTGACTTTTCTAACCCCTCTAGTCCGTAGGTGCCTTTACCTACAGATTCCTGATATTTCTTCATCGCCAATCATGGCCTATTTACAGTGGAATATCCGCGCCTCAGGGGTAATCGGGGTGAGCTTCAGATGTTGCTTTCCAGGTTTTCCCCTGTTGGTGCTTGCTTACAAGAACCAAAATTACACTCGGCTGTTTTCCAACCTATCTCAGGCTATAATTTATTGTATTCTTCGGATCCTTTCTCAGATGGGACCTTTAATGAAAGTGCCCTTCTTCTACGCAATGATATTCCGTACTGTCAACTATTTGTCCATACCTCGCTGCATTACACTGCAGCCCGTATCCACTTGAATAAGTGGTTTACAATATGTTCTTTATATCTCTCTCCTTCTCGAGCATTTTCTATCCCAGACTTTGCCTTTCTTGTTTCATCCTTACCACCACCACTTCTGTTACTTGGTGATTTAATGCCCACCATTTCCTCTGGGGGGGTCTCATTGTGACTCACAGTGGCATTCAGTTGGAGGCTTTCCTGCCTCTCACCCCCTCCATGTTTTAAATACGGGTACTCCCACCCATTTTGATCCTCGTACTCATACTCTCTCTTGCATCGATCTATCAGTCTGCTCTTCCTCCACAGCACTAGACTTCACCTGGTCTGTTCTACCAGACTTACATGACAGCGATCATTTTCCGATCATTCTTACTTCTCCTTCCTATTCACCACCTTCCCGTAGCCCTCGCTGGCAATTTGATCGGGCAAATTGGGATCTTTACTCACACCTCACTGCTTTTAGTGAGGTTCTTCTTCATCCTCCATTGATGAGCTCCTACACATCTTCTCGACATCAGTTTATACCGCAGCTTCTCATTCTATACCCCACACCTCAGGCAGGCATTCTCAGAAGTGCGTGCCTTGGTGGTCTCCTGCTTGTGCTCGTGCAGTACGTTTGAAAACGTGCTGCATGGGGCAGGTACCGGTACAATAGAACCGCTGAGAGACTTGTTGATTTAAGCAGAAGCGTGCGATCGCTCGCCGTGTCATCCGTGAAGCTAAACGCACTTGTTGGCGAGACTATGTTTCCACCATCACCTCTGCTTCTTCTAGAGTGCAGTCTGGAAAAAAGTGAGGAAATTGAGTGGTAAATACTCTCCTACCCGGCTCCTGTTCTACGGGTCACTGGTGTTGATATAGCAAACCCTCTCGACGTTGCCATTGAACTTGGCACACATCTGGTCCGTATTTCCCGAGGGCTCCATCTATGCCCCTCGTTTCTTTCCTCAAAGTCTGCCAGAGAGTTAGTACCCTTGGACTTTTCTTCTCTCGGAGAAGAACAGTATAATGTGCCTTTTACACTTCAAGAACTGGAGGCAACGCTCTCAGCTTGCCGATCATCGGCAGCTGGGCCTGATGACATTCATATTCGTATGTTACAACATTTACATCGGTCAGCCCTTGTAGTCCTCTTACACCTCTTCAATCTTATTTGGGCACAAGGAGTTCTTCCCCAGCTGTGAAATCTGCCATTGTTCTCCCTTTCCGCAAACCGGGTACTACAGGACATGATGCCTCCCACTATCGCCCCATCGCTCTTACAAGTGCAGTTTGCAAAGTGATGGAACGCCTCGTAAATCGACGTTTAATGTGGTATTTAGAGACTCACAAACAGTCTCTCCCGCTAGTCAATATGGCTTTCGTAAGGTCGTTCTACCATAGACCCCTTACTAACGCTTGGATACGTATGTTCGTAATGCCTTTGCGAATAATCACTCAGTTATTGCCATATTTTTTGACCTTGAGAAGGCATATGACACAACTTGGAGGTATAATATTTTGGCCCAGGCCCATTCCTTAGGCCTCCGAGCAATCTACCATCCTTCCTTAAGAACTTTTTAACTGACAGACATTTCCGTGTTCGAGTCAATAATGTTCTTTCCCCGGACTTCGTCCAAGCTGAAGGTGTCCCTCAGGGATGTGTTCTAAGCACAACACTTTTTCTCCTTGCTATAAATGATTTGGCCTCTGTTCTTCCACCCAATATTTGGTCATCACTCTATGTTGATGACTTCGCTATTGCTTGTGCAGGCGCTGACTGTCACCTTATTGCAGTTTCTCTCCAGCATGCGGTCGACCGTGTTTCCACTTGGGCCACCACACATGGGTTAAATTTTCAAGTACCAAAACTCACCAAATTACTTTCACTAGACGCTCTGTTATCTCCGATCATCCTTTGTATCTCTATGGCTCCCGTATCCCCGAACGTGATACAGTCAGGTTTCTAGGCCTTTCTTTGACCGTCGGTTAACCTGGAAACCTCACATTACCTCTCTGAAGGCAACTTGTCACAGCCGGCTAAACCTTCTTAAAACCCTTGCTCATCTTTCCTGGGGAGCTGATCGTCGAACTCTGCTTCGCCTACATTCAGCCTCGTTTTATCGAAACTCGATTATGGTGACCAGATTTATTCCGCGGCCTCTCCTGCTACTCTCTCTAGCCTTAACTCTATCCATCACCAAGGCTTACGTTGTGCCTTGGTGCTTTTCGCTCTTGCCCTGTTGAGAGCCTCTATACAGAAGCAAATGTTCCATCCTTGTCTGATCGCCGTGATGCCCATTGCCTTCGTTACTATGTACGCTCTCACGATCTACACAATCCTTCCATTTATAGAATGGTCACCGATATTAGTAGACATTCTTTATTCATTCGCCGCCCCTGTTTGCTCCGTCCCTTTTCTCTTCGCCTACTTTCACTCTTGTCTTCCCTTCAGTTACCACCTTTATATGTTCATGTAGCATCTCACTTTTCCCTACCCCCCTGGGAAGTTCCAGCTGTTCGGGTCTGTTCTTTCTCACTCCCTTGCTCGAAAGCTCAACTGCCTACGGTGGCTTCCCGCTCTCTTTTTCTTGATCACTTCCACTCTCATTCTCATGCCACCGCTGTGTACACAGATGGCTCTAAGTCTTCAACGGCGTCGGATTCGCAGCAGTGTTTCCGGACAGCGTCGTACGAGGGCATTTACTATCTTCAGCTAGCATTTTTACTGCTGAACTGTATGCCATTCTTGCAGCACTTATTCGTATCGCATCTATGCCTGTGTCATCATTTGTAGTAGTCTCAGACTCCCTTAGTGCTCTACAGGCTATACGAAAATTTGATACATCTCATCCCTAGTTCTCCGTATCCAACTTTGGCTACGCCGTATCTCTACCAAACATAAAGATATTGTTTTTTGTTGGGTCCCTGGTCATGTCGACGTACAGGGCAATGAACAGGCGACACCTGCTGCGCGGTCAGCAGTATATGAACCTACCAATTCCTATCGAGGTGTTCCATTCTAGACTATTTTGCTGCAATAGCTAACCCACCTTCGCACCCGTTGGCAACAACGTTGGTCAACTCTGCTCGGTAACAAACTTCATTCTATTAAACCGAGCATAGGTTACTGCCGTCTTCTTGTCATCAGTGCCGAGGTGGGAGACCACTCTCTCCCGCCTTCGCATTGGCCACACTCGTCTTACTCATGGGTATCTCATGGAGAGGCACCCTGTTCCTCTCTGTGAGCAGTGTCAAGTTCCAGTATCGATTAGCCACATTCTGTTAGACTGCCCTCTCTATCAACGAGCACGCAGAATTTACCTCCAACGTCGTCTTCGTTCTCCTACTCTCTCTTTACCTTCCCTTCTTGCTGATGGACCCTCCTTTAATCCTGACTCTCTCATGACTTCTTGACAACGACTGATTTACTCCACAAACTCTGATGATACTTTTCACACTCCCCTCAGCCCTTTCTGGTTCAGTCTCTTGCTGCCCTTTACCCTTTCACCATCCACTGCCCCGCTGTTATCCGTAACCTGTTGCTCATCCATCTCCCTTTTGCCACCTGATGCCCTCGCTTCCTTCCTGCCCTGCAGCGCTGTATAGTCCTTGTGGCTTAGCGCTTCTTTTTGATTATAATAATAATAATAATCCAAATAGGGAAATCAGATCCAACAAAAATTATCCTAAATGGGTTAATGGATAAATGGATAAAAAATATCGCTGTCAAAAGAGGGGCATATACATAGGCGAATCAAAAGAGGAGAGAACAGTTAAGAAAATATATTCAGTTAGTGATAAAAAAAAGAATAAGAAAAGCAAAGAGATTATGAGGTTAAAGTCACGAGGAAATTGAAGACTTACCCAAAAGGATTCTTTCAGGTGTACAAAAGTAACATTAGGGACAGGATAACCCCACTCAAAAGTTACTCAGGCCAGCTCACTGACAATGATAAGGAAATGTGTAGAACTTTTAACACTTGCCTCCTTCTCAGTTTTTACATGGGAAGATACTAGCGATATTCCAGAAAAAAAAAACTTATATAGAACAGGATGATGATAAACTATGCGCGATTAGGGCCACAAGTGACATGGTCCTTAGACAAATAGATAAATTAAAACCTAACAAACTCCCAGGCCCTGATGAACTGTACACAAGGGTTCTAAAGGAATGTTAAGAGCAGCTTAGCAAACCTTTGGCTAATCTCATCATATCACTACAAACTGACATAGTGCCAGATAAGTGGAAAATGGCAAGTGTAATATCTATTTTCAAACCAGTTGACAGGTCCTTAGCTTCATACTATAGACCAGTTTAGCCTAAGCTTCATGGTGGGAAAATTTATGGAATCGATAATTGCCGAGGCAATTCGTAGCCATCATGGAAGGCATAAATTGATTAATGAATCTCAGCATGGTTTTACGAAAGTGCATTCATACCTTACAAATTATTATTAACTTTTTTCACTAAGGTACGTGTATTTGGGAGGTAGATCATGATAATAATATGATAGTATATATGGACTTAGTAAGGCTTCATTAAGGCACATGGAACAGGAGAAATATTTTCCTGGCTAGAGGTGTGATTGACAGGTAGGCAGCAGGGAGTTTGCATAAATGGGGAGAAATCAGAGTGGGGAAGTGTCACGAGCGGTGTTCTACAGGGATCAGTGTTGGACCCCTTGTTGCTCACAATCTACATAAGCGACATAGATGAGGAATAAACAGTGACATAAGCAAGTTTGCTGATGACACCAAAATAGGCTGTCAAATTCATTCTGACGAGGACATTAGAGCACTCCAGGAAGATTTGAATAGACTGATGCAGTTGTCAGAGAAGTGGCAGATGCAGCTTAATATAGACAAATGCTAAGTTCTAAGCATTAGACAGGGAAAAAAACCATGCCACATATAAATTAAATAATGATTTCAAAAAGGATTTGGGAGTTCTGGTTAGCAGTAATCTAAAACCAAGTCAGCAGTGCATAAGTATTTGCAATAAAGCAAACAAGAATCCTTGGTTTCATATTCAGAAGCATAAATAATAGGAGTCCTCTGGTTGTTCTTCAACTCTATATATCTTTGGTTAGGCCTCATTTGGATTATGCTGCACAGCTTTGGTCACTGCATTACAGAAGGGATATAAATTCACTGGAAAACATACAAAGGAGAATGACAAAGTTGATCCCATGTATCAGAAAACTTTCCTATGAGAATAGACTAAGGGGCCTGAATCTGCACTCTTTAGAAAGGCATAGAATTAAGGAGGATATGATTGAGGTGTATAAATGGAAAGCAGGGATAAACAAAAGAATGTAAATTGCATGCTAAATATATCTAGCCAAGACAGGACTCAAAACAATGGTTTTAATTGGAAAAATTCAAGATTCAGGAAGGATGTAGGAAAGCACTGGTTTGGTAACAGAGTTGTGGATGAGTAGAACAAACTCCCGAGTGGCTTCATAGAGGCTAAAACGTTGTGTAGTTTTAAAAATAAGTAAAAGGTGTTGTCATTCTCCTTTGTATGTTTTCCAGTGCATTTATATCCATTCTGAAATACAGTAACCAAAACTGTGCAGCATAATCAGTGGGTGTGAGTTGGACCTGACTAGCTTGTGATAAAAGGTCTGATGCCATGTTCCTTCCTAAAGTGGATTGTGACCTGACCTGACTAGGTTGGGTCATTGGCTTAAGTTGGTAGGAGACTTGGACCTGCCTTACATGGGCCAGTAGGCCTGCTGCAGTGTTCTTTCTTTCTGATATTCTTATGCAGCAAAAATGGAGACTGTTTTTAAAGTAACAAGGGCCGGGAGAGTACATACCAGTGTATTGATGACACGCTTATTCAGTTCAATTCAATTCAAGTTTATTTTCTATAATGGTTACAATGTGGGGTTTACAGGTTTTGGGTATTGTGTGGTTTACATGTTATAAAATACTAATTACAGAGGGGGCCACTAGGACACCTAGCATGACTAGGCATTTCGAGCAGACTTAGATTAATTCTTAGATTAACCTTACAGATTATGGTATTAAGGCTTAAGTGACTACATCATAATTTGTGAGTTTAGCAATGTGAATGCTTTTGTTTTGGCACAATACAAGGTGTCTATATTGGAGTATCATAGGCAAACTTTTGACTATTATTTTAATATTTTAAGATTAAGATTAGTATTTCTGGGTTTATAGTCAGTGGGTGATGAACCACCAGGTGGTTATCATGTTAGTTGGGGTGGATCAGGTAGATAAGATGTTTTCTAACTGTAGTTTTGAAAGTGATGAATGTGTCTGCAGTTCTGGAGTTTTCAGGTAGGGTGTTCCAGATTTTAGGTCCTTTGAAATACATTGAATTTTTGTAAAGGTTTAGTCGAACACGGGGAATGTCATAGAGATGTTTGTGTCTGGTGTTATGCCTGTGGATTCTGTCACAACTATCAAGAAAGCGTTTTAGGTCAAGGTTAATATTGGAATTTAAGGTCCTGTAATATAGATTGCACAGTAGTAAGTGTGGTTTGTTCTGAACGGGGAGTAAGTTTAGATCTATGAAGAGTGGGGGGGGTTGCCAGGGATGGGATTTAGTGATTATTCTTACTGGCTTTTTGTTGGGTTATTATTGGCTTCAGGTGTGTTGCTGCATTTTGAACCCCAAGCACAGATAGCAAGGTGAGGTATGGATATATAAGTGAATGGTAATGTGTGAGAAGGTCAGTTTGCAGTACGTAGTATCGTATTTTGGAGAGGATCCCCACCGTTTTGGATACTACTTTTGTTATGTGTGGATATGGGTGCTGAAATTTAGTTGTTGTCTAGTATAAGCCAAGGAATTTGCCCTCATTATGTCTGGCAATTAGAGTGTTGTCGATCCTAATGTTAAGTTGCGCAACACCTGCTCTGCTACCAAACATAATATAGTAGGTTTTGCCAGTGTTAAGTGTAAGTTTATTGGCTGTCATCCAAGTCGATATTTTGAGCACTCCTCGTTAATGGTGTTGAGGGTGGCAAGATTAGGGTGGGAGATGACGTAAGTCGTGTCGTCAGCAAAGAGAAATGGTTTCAGGTTGGGATGTTTGAAGATCATTGATGTAAATGAGGAAGAGCAGGGGTCCAAGGACACTTCCCTGCGGAACTCCAGTATCAAGTGGCCGTATTGATGAGGCTGTGTCTTTAATGGTGACATACTGATACCTATTTAGAAAGGGAGGATTTAAAATATGCAAGCGCATGGCCTCTTATACCACAGTGGTCAAGTTTGTGGAGTAGGATGCCGTGGTCTACTGTGTTAAACGCTTTTCTTAGGTCAATAAAAATTCCTAGTGGATATTCCTTATTTTCCAATGCTATGTAAAGCAGGTCTAGCATTTTTATAATTGCATCATTAGTGCTTTTATTTTTTCCCGAATCCAAATTGGCAGGGGTTGATTATTATTATTATTATAATCAAGGGGGAAGTGCTAAACCCGAGGATTATACAGCGCCTGGGGGGGGGGGGGGATGTGGAAGGCATTCAGGCTTAATTCGGGGAACTGGGGCACATCCAATTCCCTAAATCAAGAGCCCCTCACCAACATCAAGGAACCTTCCTTGAGGGGGCAGGGGTTGAGTATGTTTTTTTGGTTATAAATGAATATAGTCTCCTGTGCACGACCCCTCAAGAAGGCTCCTTGACGCTGGTGAGGGGCTCTTGATCTAGGGGAATTGGATCTGTGCTCCAGTTCCCTGAATTAAGCCTGAATGCCTTCCATCCCCCCATAGGCGCTGTATAATCCTACGGGTTTAGTGCTTCCCCCTTGATTATAATAATAATAATCCTGTGCACGAGTTTCTCGAAGATTTTGGATAGCAATGGTAAGTTTGATATTGGCCTATAGTTGTTTACGTCTGTAGGGTCACCACCTTTATGTATTGGGGTAACCCTTTCTGTCTTGAGTAGTGTCGGGGAAA
>NW_026465256.1:5000-13820 GCF_026875155.1 Cherax quadricarinatus
AACAATTATCCCGAGGGCCTCAAGGAGGGGTTGTTGAGGTGGTTCGGACATGTAATAAGGATCGAATGTAATAGAATGACCTCGAGAGTGTATAATTTGTAATGGAGGAAGGCGGGTTTATGGGTCGGCGCGATAGAAAAGGTGGAGGGGGGGGGCAAGCGAGGTTTTTTTTATGCGAGGGCCTGGACATTCCAGCAAGCCTGCATGAAAGGTTAGAAGCGAATATAGATCAAATGGCTTTTAGGACTTGTGCAGCTGAAGTGTGAGCAAGGTAATCACAAATGAAGGGATTCAGGGAAACCGCAGGCCGGACTTGAGTCCTGGAATGGAATTTACAGTGACAACAATCTGAATGAGGGGTGTTAAACGTAGCAGTTTTATAACTTTTGTGAAGCACGCCTCAGAGCAAGCAGTGATGGATTGAATGAAGATGAAAGTTTTTCTTTTTCGGGCCAGCCTACCTTGGTGGGAAACGGCCGATGTGTTTTAATAATATATATATATATATATATAATATATATATATATAATATAATATATATATATATATATATATATATATATATATATGTATATATATATATTAAATTACAAACCAACATGTCGCATACAACTCCCTCGGATTAAAAGGCAATCAGGTTTGATCTAATGAAAAAGGAGGATAGCTCCAATATATATATAACCAGCTTCAGAGGATCTCCTTTTCAAGGGTTGCATCATGTAATCTTAGAGAACTGACTCTTTACAAAGCTTTCTGTATATTGGGAAAGAAATTATTGCAGCAGCATGTCTCCAGTTATATATTATAGTTGCGATAAGTGGCCTTGTTTTCAGTAGGTCACCTTCCCGCAACTGTGAGTAATAAGCTTTCTGCCTCCTTATCTTGTAACACTTGGACATCTAGTAGAATGTTTTTTAAACTCATAATTTTTGTTTTATTTTTTCCGGTGTTCCAGTGTTTCGTAGTGGTTATTATTATAGCCATGGGAGGAGCGTCAAAATCATAGAGGTCATAGAGAGCTTGGGGAAATGGATGGCCTTCAGGCTTGATTCAACAAATTGGATCATTGGTCCCAATTCCTTAAGTCAAGAACCCCTCACCAGAATCAAGGAACCTTCATTAAAGGGTTTACTACTGGTACCAAATGACTGTTTTTAAGAATTTACTTCACAAGGGTTCAAATGCTGTACTTTACCATTGTTATCTCTGTTTATCATATATGGTTGTTCCTCATCTTAATGTAACTTTTGCTAACCCTTAACATCAGAAGAAATGTTTTTTCTAATAATCTCTCTCATCACATAATAATGGTTGTGAGAAAAATGTGTGCTCATTTCTAGCAAAGTTTCCTGTTCACTTCAGATGTGTCAGCCAACTTTGTTGCTTCAAATAGGCTCAAGTACATGACCCTCAAAAAAAAAAAAATAGGAACAGTTTGAGTCATGTTATAAATTACGTTTTCCACAAATATCAACTGCACCAGTACACTTTTTTTTTATTCTTGCACACATGAGGCATTTATTGCAGCTCTTTTTTTATTTTGATTTAAAAACACACAGTACAGCATATAAAATAAAATAAGACGATAATTAGCCATTTGCAAATACAATGACCTACCATTAACCCCATAACACACCCTAAGTGTTACGTTCATATTGTATTAAAGATATACCATCACCTAACAGAATCAAAAGAACAAGATAACTCCTGCACAGAAAATACATTAACAAAGTCAAAACCAACAATTCATGCCTGTGCAAAAAAAAAAAAAAAAAAAAAACTGTACAATAAGACTCCCTTTCACAAAGTACACATAAGATATGATACAGCATACAAAAGATAAAATTATACATTACAATAAATTAAACAAAAAGACAACCTAAAACCTACAATAAAAGTGCAATGACATACCACAATAAAATTTCCCACAAAGAGCAGGAAACGCTTAACAGAATAAAAAGAGCAAGATAGCTCCAGCACAGAAAATAACATTAGCAAAAACAAAAACTCACAATTTATACCAGTGCACACACAAAAACCCCCCACAGCTCTTTACAATTAGACCCCTTGCACAAAGTGCACAGTAAATATCATACAACATACAAAAAATAAAATTATGCAGAACATTAACTTAAACACTAGGCAAACCAAAGCCTACAATAAACATTACAATGGTACATATCACAATGAAACCCCCCACATAAACACTGAGCAGGAAGCACCCGCAAGTAAAAGACATAACATTATATGTACAATAACAGCCCATACAAATAACAAAATCCTAACGTAAGGTATCAAAACTGCCTAGTTACAGTGCATGTAATCCTTATCTCCCTATTTGAAACACAATAGTACATCATTGTAAAATAAAATTGTACAATGCATTAACATGAGAAAGTATGTAATAAGCGTAAATCGGACCTTGAATAAAACAATAACATGAAGTACCTGCAGCTAAATCTTAGACCGCCATATATGCAATAAACAGCCCATACTATCGGACTCTTGACCTACTAGCCAGCAATAACGTCTCCAAACACCTTTTCCAAGTAATTAAAAAAACTACCTGTGGACATGCTTGGTAACACAATGGACCAAGTTCACATAAAGCATAAAACAGCACAAGGCCCGTGACATTATATAAACCACTATAACAGATGCCTAAGCCACCAATCCCTGACAGTCAGTGTAATAATTATCCAATTACCAAAAAATATATTAGACTTATATGAGGAACTAAACTGTAATCAGGGTGTGTCTGACCAGAATAAAAGATGAATTAACCCGCAAGGAACACAACCAGGGTCCAAACTGAAGCCCTCACATACTCCACCCACACATCACATACAACACAAACCCCACAACCTTACCATACCACCATTCGCGAAAGAAGACCAGCCCCTTGCCTGCCCCCATGAGCCCGGAGCTTCGCCAAAGAGAGGTTACGGTAACCCTCCGAGAAACTGGACTCCCAACGCCCCCCATAGATTAATCTATTCCTACACATTGTTCTATAGAACCTAGCTGCTAATGCTTTTATATCCTCAACTGACCTTTAATCTCCCTCATTCCCCAAGAAACATGTAAATAATCCGCCATAACGTACATCAAAGCCCTTCCCACTTCCCCTGATACCCCACTGACATCCAACAACAATGCCCTAAGAAACGACCAACTCCCCCCCCAAACAGCATGATAACACCTCCCATCCAGATCCTCACACCCCCAAAAGATGAGCAAAAATATACCACGTGAAAGGGGGTTTCCTCCTCCCCACAGAACAAGCATGTCGCCTCCCTCACCAACCCCATTTTATGCAACACATGCTTGGATGCTACTACTCCCATGAGGAAACAGTATACCAACTCCCTGACCCTTGCTGGTATCTTAAGCAGCCTGAACTCCCTCCATATCACCTGCCAGTTATACATGGGGTACACGGCAACCCCCTGTAAGACACCCTGTCCCCACACCACACCCGCCAACGTTTTAACCTTAAATATTGAAACCTGTCTCACAGTCAGTAAGAACCTCAGAAATCCTCGCAATCCCTCAAGTCCCTGCAATTCCACCAGTTTTTTAGCGCCCTCATTACCATTATCCACCCTAACACCCCTTTCCCCCCACCCTAATATACCTCTGCTTAATATATAAGGCCATTACCCTAGGTCCCAAAGCCAATATTCCTAGACCCCTCCCCCGTTTCACATCCGTCATAACCACTTCCTTAGATAACCAGGCCCTCCAAACCCCCACACAAACCTCAAAACCCTCTTCTGTATTTCCTGAATGTCCTGCGGCCTCAAAGGGAACACCTCCGCCACTTCCCATACCTTACCATACACAAGCGAATTAATAACCAAAACCCCCTGCTGTAATGTCACATCCCTAACCCTCAAACCTTCTAAGCTTGCCCAGAACCCTACTCGTGACTAGTTCAGAGTTGATCCTCCTGCAATCCTGCACCTGTGCCATATACCATATTCCACAAACCCTAAGTCTGTCACTAACTGACCATCCCATCTCCTCCCCCCAATCTCCCCCAACCCAATTCCCCACCTCCAATAACCTCGACTTCGCTAGATTAACTCCCATACCTGAAACATCACCAAAACTCTTAATTACCTCACCAACCCTCCTTAAAGCCTCCCCCCACTCTTTACCAGAACAGTGGTGTCATCAACATATCCAACAATTCCCCCCATGCAACCCCCCTCTAACCCCAGCAATTCCCTCTCCACATCCTCAAAGAAAGGATGCTGCACACATCCAAGAGCAACTGCAAGAGTGGGCAACCCTGCCTTAAGCCCCCTTCCATCAGCACTGGCTCTCCCACCTTCCATTAACCTGCACCCGCACAACCACCCCCTCATATAGAGTGCGCAGCCAACTCACTACCCCCCCTCCAAAACCCAACTTCTCCAAACAGACCCATAAAAATTCCCTATTCATGCAGTCATAAGCCTGAGCCCCCCTGACGCCCCCTCCCAGGCAGTTCTCTATAAAATCCCTATCTGACTGTGCCCATTCCTTATACTTCGTCCCAGGATCCCATACTGACCTCTATGTATCACAGCCCCAATTACCTTCTTCAATCTATTACCCAATATCTTTGGAAAAAATTTATAATCCGAACACATTAATGACAACGGACGATAATCACCCAAACCCTTCCCCTCCTTCCCCTTCGGCACCAATACAACAATCCCAGTTTTCTGTGTTAGCCCCATCCTACCACTGCTCAACATATAATTCAGAACTGCCACTAGGCACTTCCGCAGACTCTCCCAATGTGCTCTATAAAAATCATTAGATAAACCATCTATTCCCGGTGCCTTCCCCAGCCTAAACCCATTCTCCACCTCCTCCACCTCTGCCTCCTTAATGCTTCCCTCCAACATTTCCCTCTCCCTCTGCCCCAAACCCAGATGTGCCCCGATAACCCCAAATGAATCCATCCCAACATCCCCCTCCCTGCTCTTCCATTTCTCCCGAAACCATAACCTGCATACCTACTGTTTACTGTCTGTATCAGAAAGGCCCTGGCCCTGCACATAACCCCCCTCCCCCACCACTAAATGCACCTGTCTGTCTGTCCTTGAATTTCCTTAGTACATACCCGGATGGTCTGTCACCTTTTAAGACGTCCTCCAAGCCTGCCCTGACACGGAGTACATCAAACCGTTCATTATAAATCTCCACTAAGCGACTTCAAATTCCCCCATAACACCATTCACACCTTCCCTACCCCTCCCATAACAATCATTCAACTGCCCCTCTAAGTAATTCTGTAGGCCAAACCACCAACGTGCCCGTTCTCTGCCACGTGCCTTGAAAAATTTTGCAATCTCCACCTTTGCATACAACTCCCACCAGTCTAGCAAATTCACATCCCCAACCCTAGCCTCCCAAAAAAACTTTCCACCAGTCCTGAAAAGACAAACCTAGATCCTCCTCCTGTAAAAGCCGCATATTCAATTTCCAATAGCTCGGAAATAGGCGCGGAATACCATCTACCCGAAGGTCAGCCAACACCACCCTGTGATCAGACAAACCCATGTCAATAGTCCTAACCCTCTCCACACCCATCCTCTGCATAACATAAATCCTATCCAACCATGCCTCATAACACCCCTGCACATATGTGTGCTCCACCTGATAGCCCCCCTGCCCACCACATCAACCACCCCCACATCCCATAAAAGCATCCCTCAAAACACTCAACACACCCCGCACCCCTGGGTATCACATCTCCATGCCGAAATCACACAATTCCAATCTCCTTCAACTATCGAAATAGCAGGTAAACCCCTGAGATAGTAAACAAAACTTCCCTAACAAAGTCTGTTTTTACCCTCATATTACTAACTGCTGGCATATAAAACCCCCACTAAACATACCCTCCCCTCCCCCCAATACCCATCCACCCGAACAACACACCCCCCTCCCCCCGCCCCCCACCCCTCGCCTCACACCCCATGAGGTGCAACAGGCTGGTCTCCTTTGCCATGACAGCCACTCTTCCCTTTAAAATGCAAAGCCAAACTTACAAACATCTTCTATCCCCTCAATTCCAACTCACATCCTGATCTATAGTTGTGCTCCTGCAAGAAACAAATGTCCACGTATACCTTCTCAAAAAACTAGTCTAACCAGAGCCTTTTGACCTCATTCTTGAGACTATTAACGTTTAAAGTCACACATCTGAATGTTCAAGGAAAGGCGGCTTACCTCTGTGCCGCTGTGGCTTGCTCACACTCCCTTATATAATGCCCACACTCTCCTTACCATTTTTCCTAATCAAACCCCCACCCCCCTTTGCCCCACCCCACCCGATTTCCCCTGTACACCCCCCTTTAGGGGTTTTCCCTACCACATCTGCCCATGCCTTCTTACCTGGCCTCTGCCCGGGTGTCAATACTTCGTCCAATTCAGACCACCCCACAGATGCTTCCTAGAGCTACCACCCAAACTCATATCATCAGGTAAATCCCCCTGATGAAACCTCAGCTACCACAACTGTTTCCTGGCCTTTGCTTACCCAAGACCTCCACTTTTCCCTGCAGCCCTTCCATCTTCTGCACATCACTGGGCCTTCCATCCACGTCCTCGCCGACCAAAGCTTCCTCCAAAAAAATCCTGTACACAGTCTCTAATAACACCTCCTGCGTCGACGTTTCCCCTTCCTCCTCCACCACAGGCCTTGGTGGATCCCCCATTTACCACCTCTGGGAGTGTGACACACGTCCCCAACAGGTCCCCCTCATTCTCCCACCTCCTCACTCCAGAGAGCCTTCCTCTGTCCATCCACCCCATTCCTCTCCATGTCCACTGTACCAGCTGTCGTTCCTCCTCCAAAAGCGTTGGCACACTTGTGGCAGCCCCCTTCCGCTATGTGCTCGTACGAGTCACAAAGACGGCACGTCCCCCTTTTGGGCCCTACGCAATGCACGTAGACTTGATTTCGTATAACGTCAACAGAAATATGATGGTATAAGCCTCCTCAACGTCATTTTGAGGATGTAGGAACCTTCTGGCAGCCCCTTCATATGGGCCATCCCTCAAACACCCCCCCTCTAGCCTCATGAACAACACCATATTTCTGAAGACGTCCTAAATTCCTAACTGCATCGCCTCAAACGGACGTTTCGTACCTTAACCCATGTGAAGTATGTAGACACATCATGCACACACACCTCCACCGTGGGTTTAAGGCACATCCTTCGTTTCTGGTATTCAGCCACCATACTGCGTGAAACTGGCGCTCGTAAACTTTACAAAGACTCTCCTCAAACCATTGAGGGCAACACCGTACAGTTCCCATTTAGGAATGCCATAGAGGTCTCTAATAATAGCTGGAAGAAGAACATTCACGTAGCAGTGCTCAACGATCCCCGTATCAGCTCAATGCAAACAGTGTTGGGTCACCTGGGCCGCCCCGATCCCCATCTTGAAGCTGAGGGGCAGAAGTGCTCAGCGGTGAGGGTCAAGCTCCAGTAAACATCCCTCTCCCCAGAGGTCGAGAGACGAATCCATTGCAGCTCTTGGACTAAATTTAAATTTAAACTGCTCATGCCGAAATTTTTTCAAGTTTAAACTCTCCCTTATAAATAATTCATAAGCATTAACACAGTCGATGTTACTACATAATTTATGTAATTCCTATTTGATTAATGAACTATATATTCATGTGATTTCAATGTACTGCATAAAAAACTAGTACAGCCCAATGTTCTTTTGGTCCAAGGGCAGCCGATTTCATAGATATCCAAATATTCCCAGCCTAACATTTGTAAACACATTTTTTAGTAAGTTGAAACGTTCATCTTCAGCTTTATAAAGCACTCTCCTTAATAATGTCTCATTAGCTAAGTCTGTTAGATTTTAATTTAATCCTTGCCGATTTAAATGCCAAACTTTTTTTTTGGATTAGGTATAAATAGTATTGTGATACCGAAAAGCCGAGGATAAAAGCTCTCACATACAGTTTACTTACGAACTGTACCTAAGTGTCGTAATTCATTATGGATAAGTGTTACACTGCCCCTAGTAGATCACTTCTGGTATCCCACAGAGCTGCGATAACCTTAACAATCACGATTAATTTTGCACACCCTTAGCCACAAGGGGAGTAAGTTGAGTTGCCAGAATTGCAAAATCGGAAAATTATCGGTTGAGTGCGAATTCGTGGAGTTCCTCAGTTTTTAACCTCCGCCTATAAACGACTCCGTCACGCTATTGACGTTTAAGCATTTTAAATTAAGCAGAGTTTGCAAAAACAGAGACGTCATCAATGTTCTAAGTCTTATCGGGAACAATATAACTAGTAAAAAATCAAGAAAAAACTCAACTAAACAACAAGGTACCGTAACAAGGTCAGAATCACGTTTCACGAATTCCATTTCTTCCCATGTAGGTTTTGTAGTACTCGGTAGTATTATAATAAACGGCTAGTAAAAACTCACAAATTTCACTTATGCAAAAGAAAGAAGCTAAACTCAAAATAACTTGTTCGATCACAACACACAACCACATACACACACACACACACACACACACACACACACACACACACACACCAACACACACACACCAGACGTGGGCACACAAGGCTCCGAGAATCCAAATGTTTTTAAGGGTGCAGTGACTGCTAACAGTAATCAGTGGTAGTGACATCGTCAGTGAGCAATAATACGATGATAGCTAAAGTTATTAGTTAGAAAAAGTCGTGAGAAAGCCTGAAAATTATCCATTATCCAAAATTATCCAAACGTTTTGGTCTACTAGGCACGGTAAGGGCCTGAACAGTGACCACACGGG
>NW_026465258.1:0-13881 GCF_026875155.1 Cherax quadricarinatus
TAAGGCATCATTTTGGTTTAAAGGGCAAGCTTTGGGTGTATTGAAGAAGTTTTTTGGGGGGGGAAATGGGGGGAAAAGGGTTTATTTTGGGAATGGGGAATACCCCATGGAGGGGAAGGTGGGATCCTTATTAACCCAAAAATCATGTATCTTGTTCTGGGGATGTCGGTTCCAATTTGTTCGACCTCTGGAGGGTTTTCCGAGTTGGGAAAGTTTGGAGGGCTTCTGTCCAGGGGTTTTAAAGGGGCCTCCCTGAACATATTGCCCAATTAGGTTATTTTTTTCTTTTAAACTAGAGATAAATCTAAAAAATACTACGACGTCTTTTCCAGGGAAACACACATTGTTCTTCTAAAACTATAAAATAATTTTTCACCCAAATTGTTTAAAGTTACTTTTGGGAAAATAATAAAAAAAAAAAAATTTAAGAGTTTTTGACCCCCAGTTTGGTAACCTAAAACAACGTAAGATCGTTATTCCGTTTGTAAAACATATACACACATTACACAGATATGAAATAACACCATACACTTAATTTTTTTTTTAACATGTGGTCGTCTCCCCGGGGCGGGCGCCCAAAAAGAAAGAAAACCCCCATAAAAAAAATACTTTTCATCATTCAACACTTTTATCTCACCATCCTAATCCTGTTTTTGCAGAGGGCCAGATACGACAGTTTAGATCCCCCTTAAAAATCCCTTTTCCCAAACCCCCTCCTTTAAATGCGGCATTGTTTTTCATTTCCCGGACTCAAGTCCGACAAATAAAAAAAACCCGGTTTCGTGAATCCCTTTCAAAAAATATTCCCCCCGCCCACCCAACACTCGTCAGGCCCCAAAAATCATTCGCTCCATTCATTTTATCTAACACGTCAAAAATTTGCTGGAATCCAAGCCCCCGCCAAAAAAAACCCCCTTTTTACCCCCCCCCAACCTCTTGAGGAGACCCCCCCCACCTTCCTTCCCACCAGATTTATACGCTCCCCCAAGGTTTAACTTTGATCTTTCTTTCTAAATGCCAAACCACCTAAATAACCCTTCTTCCCCCTCTGAATAATTTTTTTTAGAATCCACACCTTCTCTATTTCCACACTCCGAATTCTTGATAATTTTTAAACCCAACACCTTAGGAAAGACTCTGCACTGCCTCCAGACGCCTCTTCGCCGCACCGTTTGCGACCCAAGCTTCACATCCATATAAGAGAATTGGTACCACTATTCTTTGGTACATTCCCTTCTTTGCCTCCATGGATAACGTTTTTTTCTTGTCTCCACAGATACCTCAAAGAATCACTCACCTTTTTTCCTTCATCAATTCCATGTATAACGTCATCCTTCATAAACCATAAACATTTACTTCTTCAAATACTCCCTCTCTCCAATGTGATATCTAATTTTTCTTTATCTAAATCGTTTGATACCCTCATCACCTTATTCTTTCTATGTCACTTTCAACTTTCTACCTTTGCATAACCTCCATCTACCTTGCAACTTTTCTTAAAATCTCCCATAAACGCACAGTATCATCAGCTAAAGTCCTGTGGTCCAACTCCCAATTTCGTATTTGATTTCCCACAATTTAATCCCAACCCTCTCACCAACAACACCTACTATTACTTCTTTATCAACTCCATCTATAAATATATTAACACCATGATGACATTACAACATCCCTGTCTAAGACCTACTTTTACCGGAAGTAGTCTCCCCTCTCTCTACACACCCTAAACTAGGTAGGAGCACACCCTCCAGGTAGGTTGGAGCACCCTTCCAGGTAGTTGGAGCACCTCTCTGGTAGGTGGAGCACCACTCCAGGTAGGTTGGAGCACCCTCCAGGGTAGGTTGAGCACCCCCAGGTAGGTAGGCGCTCCCCTCCAGGTAGGTAGCGCTCCCTCCAGGTAGGTAGGAGACCTCCCATTTAGTAGAACCCTCCATTTCGGTAGAAAAAACCCTCCATTAGTAAGAGAACCCTCCATTTAGGTAGGAGAACCCTCCAGTTAGGTAGGAGAACCCTTCGGTAGGAGGAGAACCCTCCAGTAGGTTGGGGACCCCTTCAGGCAGTTGGAACACCCTCCAGGTATAGGAGGCATCCTCATTAGAATCAAACAGCGCTGCCTCATCGTGATGAAAGAAATCTTATTCCTGGTCTTTGTAATCTCCCCTGAATCATGGAAGCAACTGGCTTAACCATTGGCCCCACAAAGGGACCATTTAACAAGGATACTCAATTTTTCTGTTAGTCACCCGTCCACTATTTAACCAGATGTCTTTAATATTTGGTCAGTTGCTCGTACTACTTGGTTCTGTGGTAGACGCTGAAGATCGCTTCTGTGGTAAGTTTTCCTAACATAAGTTCTCGTTGTCCTAGCAGACTTTAAAAGTTTGTTCTAGTAATTCTTTAAGATCTTTAGGGATGAACAGAAACACAGCGAACTTAAATGCTGAGATTGGACGTGAGGACTTGAGCAGAGTATAAGTCAGATGTCCGCTTTCTACGACCACAGCTTGGAATGATTGTAAGCCACGAGAAAGACTTCTTTAAGCGTTGATGTTTTTCTTATTTTAATTGAGGGATATTTAAGTCATCCTTAGGTGATCTCAACAGCAGACATCGAGCCAGTCCAATAAGATAAGCCTTTAATAAGTACCTGTGAATTACAGTAGTACAATAGAGGGCCTGGGTTAATTCCCAGCAATAGTAGAAACATTGGACTTTTCTTTCCACCTGTTGTCGATGTTCCCCATCAGTAAAATGGGTACCTGGGTGTTAATCGACTGGTGTGGGTCGCATCCTGGGACAAAACTGACCTAATTTGCCCGAAATTGCGGAGCATAACAAGGGACTTTCTATATAAGGTATGTCATTGAGTCACTAGGGACTGTATCCTTGTACATGTACTTGTAGTAAATAAAGATATTATTATTATTATTATTATTAATTTATTATTATTATTATTATTATTATTATTATTATTATTTAACCAAACTCATCCGAAGAAATCTTTTTCATAGAAAATAGGAAGACTTAGACTAAGACTGATTCCCTTCCAATCGTCTTCAGTGCTTCCCCTTGGGGGCGATTTTTATTTCACTACATGCAGCAGCTTTGAAATTATTCTGCCCGGACCACTTACAAGGTTCCTTTGCTTGGCTGTCCTCTTGAAGGAGAATGCACCTCTTCCATTGAAATTTGGTTCTTTTTTTCCTGCCGGAACTAAATTTTCAATAACTTCCGAACTTCACTCTTGGTAAAATACTCAATTTCCTGGAAGAATCAACTATTAAATAGCACTAAAAAAAAGCACAAACATTAACTAAGCATCTACAAAGAGCTAAGCCTTTGCCCGTGTAAATAAATTTACCGAAAGTGAATAACAAATTAAACACAAAATGTCACATTAATTGCACTGTTTTCTTTTACCTAACATATTGTAGGTAATTCTACCAACTTAATATAAATCCATTGTTATAGCTGCCTCGTGACCGTGACATACTTTCAAAACTAAACTATTGCTACCTGAAGACGGAGTTACGATTGATGTTATAAATCTGTAAATTACACTTATGTAAATATATAGATTGAAGAGAAGCACAGATGTCAGAATATGTATTAAATAAAGCAGCCATTGAAAAAATCCAATACGACAGCCACACGTACACTTTATGCAAATAGAAAGTGGTTCTCGGATTTTTTATGTAATGTCCTTTCCAAAAAAAAAAAAAATGCATAGATTTGCAAATCCCCAAAAATTTCTTTCGAAAATATTTAATTATTATAACTGATAACAAAACTCAAGTAGAGCTCTTTCATACCTTGGAATCCTATGGAACCGGGTTTAAAACTTTGTTGATCTATACACTCCGGGTGGTGATGGAACCAGGCCATGACACAGAAGGAGAATTTTTACAAGGGGAAAGGGGGATACACGACCCGTGCTACTATTCTTCATTCCCTGAGGACAGGTCATTCAAACTTTTTGTTGAGGACCCCCGACTCACATATTGTGATCATTCGTACCTATCATTCTCCTAGAAAAAGCCATATATGTTATAAGTGTGAAGTTTCTGTCACTACGGCACTAGAAGAAAGACGCATTTTAAACCATAATCGACATTATTGAAACTTAGATAAAAACTATGTAGCTCACCTCCTCTCTTTGCTGCAGTCTTTAAAGCTGTGATTCAACTTTTGGACTGAAGGCGTTTCAAAAACGCCTATGTTTTAGAGTCATGAACAATCCCATAATTTATGTTATTGAAGCTGTGGGTTCCCCGTCACTTTAAAGAACTAAAGCTACTGAAGAAATCATTTTTGTTCGCTTGTGCTTTAATATATAGCTCTTTTGGGGGAGTGCCACTGACAGTGACAGAATATCTGCTTTCTGAGGTGAACCACCTCAGGAAAAGTTATTCTGTCACTGAAATCAGAAAGCAAGGAAGTTTACAGACTCCAGAAGTTTTGTACCACAAACTAGTAGATCATGGGCATTTCCCAGATCTACTAGTTTTGAGAACCAGAAACCCCCGTCTGCAGGGTTTGAAAAGAGTTCAATAGAAGCGTGTTCCGCAGTGGCTTAATGTCCCACACCAGCGGCGCTGGTGTCGAAAACCGCGCAGTCGCCTATGCCGCTGCATCAAGAAAGGCCATCCTGCTCAACCCTCAAATATATATCAAAACTCCTTTAAATTTCAGCAAATAATATAACTACGTCTGCTACAATTATGGTTTCCTTCAGTTGCTTCTTAAATTATGATATTCCTTTCTTTCTGTTATACTATAAAATTTAATACAAGACTTGCATAATTCCATCTTACTCGTTGTACGTTATTTTTGGTGGTCATTTTGGTCTTATTTCAAAGGTAATAAAATGGACAAAATGTTTTTTAGAAGTATTACTTTTAAAGTCTGTATGCCTGCGTGTGGGTAGACATAATGATTATCAAACACCTTTTCTTTATTTTTCCAGGTAAATTCAACCTGGTGAAAACACATTCCCAGCATTCTAAACATAAAATGATGAATCATTCATGTATGTGTTTCTTTTGTTACTATGTATGACAATGGGAGCATGTGATGTCATGGCTAATGAAGTTTCAGGGAGATAGTTCCTTGGAGACTAAGAAAATTGGGGTTTTGTCCAGCTTCATGGTTGATTATTGATGACCCAAGGGAATCTGGACAAAAAACTATAGCAAATTTTAAAACACGCCGTTAAGCACGGCCAGTCTTCTTTCTGACTGCCTGTGCTGTCTGTCTCTGTCTCTGTCTCTTCTCTCTGTCAGTCAGTCTCTCTATTTCCGAGAGTATTTTCTGTTACCGACACAGTCACACACTTTTGCACATTCTATATATAAAAGAAGATGGTGGCAAGAAAATGCAGGATTCTTTGTTGATATGAAATGATTTACAAAACACCAAACCGCTTACTTATTCAGCTTCTTTTTTAAGTCATACTTCATTTTTTCTTGATCTACTGTAGCTTAAGAGATCATAAGACTGAGATACTCTCTGAGTGAAGAACTCAAAGGGTTTTCACCTTATATTAGAAAGAAGTCGTTCCAATAAACTCAGCAGTGCTTCTTTGAACAGCAAATTTATAAGAGAGTTTTAGAAATGTGAACAATATATCAACTGACTTTAGAACCATATAAAAACCAGTCCATGGAGTTTTTTTTAATTTTAAAATGTCTAAATATGCCAAGGTTTTTTTCTTCCTTTTCTCTAAGTAAAAAGCTATTAATATTTTGAAAATTTAAGGATGTTTTTGTCATTTTGTCGCTATTTTTAAAATTCTGTTGTTACAACTTGCTGTATCTGTGGGGTGGCCCCGGTGCCTGGTGGGTGAAGCTCCCGCTTCACACACGGAGGGCCCGGGTTTTTGATTCTAGGGGAGTGGAAACCTTTTGACGCGTTTCCTTACACAAGTGTCCTGTTCACCTAACAGCAAATAGTACTTTGGTGTTAGTCGACTGGGGTGGTCGCATCCTGGGGACAAGATTAAGGGCCCCAATGAAATAAGTTACAGTCCTCGATGACGCACTGACTTTCTTGGATTATCTTGAATGGCTAACTCTCTGGGGTTAAAAATCCGAAGAAAATCTTATAAAAGTTGCTTTTCTTTTCTGTTTTTAAGTCTTGTCATAATGGATTAATTTTTCTGTCGTCTTTTTTATTTTTAGTATTGTATAAGTAATGTAGTGGCGGATGACAAGAAAATAGATGATTGCTGATGTTATGAAATGAAAAGAAGTGGATGTCCTGGCTCCTAGGGAAACAAAGCTGAAGGGGGAAGGGGAGTTTCGGTGGTGAGAAATAAATGGGATTAAATCTGGAGTATCTGAGAGAGTTAGAGCTAAGGAAGGGGTAGCAATAATGTTGAAGGATCAGTTATGGAAGGAGAAAAGAGAATATGAATGTGTAAATTCAAGGATTGCGTGGATTAAAGTAAAGGTTGTATGCGAAAAGTGGATCATAATAAGCGTTTATGCACCTGGAGAAGAGAGGAATGTAGAGGAGAGAGAGAGATTTTGGGAGATGTTAAGTGAATGTATAGGAGCCTTTGAACCAAGTGAGAGAGTAATTGTGGTAGGGGACCTGAATGCTAAAGTAGGAGAAAATTTTAGAGAGGGTGTAGTAGGTAAGTTTGGGGTGCCAGGTGTAAATGATAATGGGATCCCTTTGATTGAACTTTGTATAGAAAGGGGTTTAGTTATATGTAATACATATTTTAAGAAAAAGAGGATAAATAAGTATACAAGATATGATGTAGGGCGAAATGACAGTAGTTTCTTGGATTATGTTGGTGGATAAAAGACTGTTGAGTAGACTTCAGAATGTACATGTGTATAGAGGGGCCACAGATATATCATATCACTTTTTAGTTGTAGCGACAGTGAGAGTAAAAGGTAGATGGGATACAAGGAGAATAGAAGCATCACGTAAGAGAGAGGTTAAGGTTTATAAACTAAAAGAGGAGGCAGTTAGGGTAAGATATAAACAACTATTGGAGGATAGATGGGTTAATGAGAGCATAGGCAATGGGGTCGAAGAGATATGGGGTAGGTTTAAAAATGTAGTGTAGGAGTGTTCAGCAGAAGTTTGTGGTTACAGGAAGGTGGGTGCGGGAGAGAAGAGGAGCAATTGGTGGAATGATGATGTAAAGAGAGTAGTAAGGGAGAAAAAGTTAGCATATGAGAAGTTTTTGCAAAGTAGAAGTGATGCAAGGAGGGAAGAGTATATGGAGAAAAAGAGAGAGGTTAAGAGAGTTGTGAAGCAATGTAAAAAGAGAGCAAATGAGAGAGTGGGTGAGATGCTATCAACAAATTTTGTTGAAAATAAGAAAAAGTTTTGGAGTGAGATTAACAAGTTTAGGAAGCCAAGAGAACAAATGGATTTGTCAGTTAAAAATAGGAGAGAGGAGAGTTATTAAATGGAGAGTTAGAGTATTGGGAAGATGGAGGGAATATTTTGAGGAATTGTTAAATGTTGATGAAGATAGGGAAGCTGTGATTTCGTGTATAGGGCAAGGAGGAATAACATCTTGTAGGAGTGAGGAAGAGCGAGTTGTGAGTGTGGAAGAAGTTCGTGAGGCAGTAGGTAGAACGAAAGGGTAAGGCATCTGGGATTGATGGTATAAAGATAGAATTGTTAAAAGCAATGAGAAAATAGTTTTGGAGTGGTTAGTGCTTTAATTTTAATAAATGTATGGAAGAAGGTAAGTACCTAGGGATTGCAGCGAGCATGCATAGTTCCTTAATTAAAAAGGCAAAGGGACTAAAGAGAGTGCAAAAATTATAGGGGGATAAGTCAGTTGAGTATAAACCTGGTAAAGTGTATGGTAGAGGTGTTTTATTGAAAGAATTAAGAGTAAGGCGGAGAATAGTATAGCAGATGATCAAGGAGGCTTTATGGAATGGTATGGGGTGCTTTGACCAGGTTTACATGTGAAACATTTGTAAAGTGAACAGTATTTAGATAAGGCAGAAAGAGTTTTTTGTGGCATTTTATGGATTGAAAGGCCGTATGCCAGGGTGGATAGGGGGGGCAATGTTTTGCTGATTTGCAAATGTATGGTATAGGATGTAGGTTGCTGAAAGCAGTAAAGAAAGTTTTTATGAGGATAGTGAGGCTCAAGTTTAGAGTGTGAGGAAAGGGGAGATATTTCCCAGTAAAAGTAGGCTTCTTAGACAGGAGGTGTGATGTCACCATAGTTGTCCACTATATTTTATAGATTCTGTAATAGAAGTAAATGAGAGGTTCTTGGCAAGAGGTGAGAGTTAACAATAAAAAATCACACATAAAGTGGGGAGTTTAGTCACAGTTGCTGCTTTGCTGATGACACTGTGCTCTTGGGTGATTCTGAAGGAAGTTGCAGAGATTGGTGGATGAATTTGGTAGGGTGTGAAAAAGAAGAAAATGAAAGTGACTACAGGAAAGAGTACGGTTACTGAGGATAAAAAGATTAGGGTGATGAAAGATTGGATATCAATTGGAGGGAGAGAGTCTATGAAGAGGGTGACGTAATCAGATCTTTGGAATTTGTACGTGTCAGCAATGGCTCTATGAAGATATGTGAATCATAGAATTGATGAGGGGAGAAAGGGTGAGTGGCACACTGGTTGGAGTCTGGTGGAGACAAAGAACTTTTGTCCTTGGAAGCAAAGAGGGGAATGTATGAGAGTACATTTTAACAAATGCTCCTGTATGGGTGTGAACATGGGTGATGAATGTTGCTGCGAGGAGAAGGCTGGAGGCAAGTGGAGATGCATGTCTGAGGGCAAAGTGATGTGTGGAATATAATGCAGAAATTCGTAGTTTGGAAGATAGCAGGAGGAGTGGGATTGCCAAAACTGGTTGTCCAGCGGGCTGAGAAGGTTTGTTGAAAGTGGTTCGTGACAGGAGAGAGAAGGAGAGAAAGCAGAATGACTTCAAGATGTATCAGTCTGTAGTGGAAGGGTAAGGTGTGGTAGGGGTCGGCCTATGAAAGGTTGTAGGGAGGGGGTAAAGAGGTTTTGAGTGCGAGGGGCTTGGACTTCAGCGAGCATGCGTGAATGGTGTTTTATAGTAGAGAATGGAGACAAATGGTTTTTAATACTTTGACGTGCTGTTGGAGTGTGAGCAAAGTAACATTTATGAAGGATTCAGGTGAAACCGGCTGTCCGGACTTGAGTCCTGGAGATGGGAGTACAGTGCCTGCACTTTAAGGAGGTGTGTTTTAATGTTGCATTTAAAAAACGAGTGTAAAGCACCCTTCTGGCAAGACAGTGATGAGTGAATGATGGTGAAAGTTTTTTCTTTTCGGGCCACCCTGCCTTTGGGGGGAATCGGCCAGTGTTTTAATAAAAAAAATATAATGGGCTTTAGTGAAAGCGTACTTGGTACATGACAAACACACACATTTTGAAATATGAGCAGAAACATCCTAAACAAATCTTACGCCTTTTTTACTGCGTTACGTAAATAAATGTCCTCATCCTAGGGGTTAACAACCTGCCTATTCTAGGGCACTTAAAAATATTGAACCACAAAAAACCAACCTAGGGCCAAGTTTGTTACTTCACATAATTATAAGTGTTAATTGAGTGGTCACTACTTATAATTAATATAAGAAAGGACATAAACATTAACGTAAAAAATAACAATATTAACATAAATTTCATATATAACATAAAACCTACCCACTACTACAAAAAAAAAAAAACACCAGAAACACCTTTACCGAGTACTCACATTAGTTCACTACACACTGCTACTAGTGATTATAAAACAAACATCTGCAAACAGTGATGTTCCATGTCCCTCATCATTTCTGCCGGCCTCTTTGCCTGCAATAAAAACACTAAGAGATTACTCTCCCAAAACATAAAAAGGCCTCTCCCATACAGATATATCAGGAAGTTAATTACAAAAATATTTAAAGCAACCTGGAGGTTACCTGGCCTAACCTGTGGCATAAACTGTGGCATAAACTCACATAAACACCAAAACATGACGTCTTTAGCTGCCGCTGTTCTCATACTCGCCCAAAAACACACCACACTTGCTCCTGTCCTGTCCTGACTACACTTCAGGTCTTTTGCACGTGCCGAATAGGTAAACTTACCATTTTGTTTTAAATAGCAACCCTCGTCTTGCCGAATACGGCAAGGGAAAATCTATGAATGCAATAATTCGCAAAAATCATTCTAAACCTAACGAAAATATATTTCATTGTAAAAAAAGTCCCAAAGGGGGCGGGGTTAGAACCCACCATTGTGTTTGGTTATTATTAAACTATTTTAAACTTCACTAAATATATTTATTTTGAATTGGGCCCTAAATTAAATTGCGTTTATAATGTGTTAATAATAATATTTGTTAATAATATTTATTAACACATCGGCCGATTCCCACCAAGGCAGGGTGGCCTAAAAAGAAAAACTTTCATAACATTCACTCCGTCACTGTCTTGCCACAGGTGTGCTTTACACTATAGTTATAAAACTGCCCAAAATTAACACCCTTCCTTCAGAGTGTAGACACGTACTTCCTATTTCCCCAAAACTCAAGTCCGGCCTGCCGGTTTCCCTGAATCCCCTTCATAAATGTTTTCTTTGCTCACACTCCAACGCACGTCAAGTATTAAAAAACATTTGTCTGCATTCACTATCAAATACGCTCACGCATGCTTGCTGGAAGTCCAAGCCCCCGCACACAAAACCTCCTTTACCCATTCCCTCCAAAATTTTCTAGGCCAACCTACCCCTCTTACCCTCCACTACAATTTATTCACTCTCGAAGTCATTCTGTATCGTTCTATTTTCTCTACAGCCCGAACCACCTCAATAACCCTTCCTCAGCTCTCTGGACAACAGTTTTGGCAATCCTGCACCTCCTCTTAACTTCCTAACTACGAATTCTGTGCATTATATTCACACCACACATTGCCCTCAGACATGACATCTTCACTGCCTCCAGCCTTCTCCTCGCTGCAACATTCATCACCCATGCTTCACACCCATATAAGAGCGTTGGTAAAACTATACACTCATACATTCCCCTCCTTGCTTCCAAGGACAAAGTTATTTGTCTCCCCAGACTCCTAAGTGCACCGCTCACCCTTTTCCCCCTCATCAATTCTTTCACCTCCTCCAAACTCTCTCCCTCCAATCTGATATCCAATCTTTTGTCACCAATCTTTTTATCCTCATCACCTTACTCTTTCCTATATTCACTTTTAATTTTCTTCTTTTACATACCCTACCAAATTCATCAACTAACCTCTGCAAGTTCTCTTCAGAATCTCCCAAAAGCACAGTGTCATCAGCAAATAGAAACTGTGACAACTCCCACTTTGTGTCTGATTTTTTATCTTTTAACTCCCCACCTCTTGCCAAGACCCTAGCCTTCACTTCCCTTACAACCCCATCTATAAATATATTGAACAACCACGGTGACATCACACATTCTTGTCTAAGGCCTACTTTCTAGGAAAAAATCCCCCTCTTTCCTTCATACTCTAACCTGAGCTTCACTATCCTTGTGAAAACTCTTCACTGCTTTCAGTAACCTACCTCCCATACCTTACACCTGCAACATCTGTCACATTGCCCCCCCCTATCCACCCTGTCATACTCCTTTTCCAAATCCATAAATGCCACAAAAACCAATTTAGCTTTATCTAAATACTGTTCACCTATATATTTCACTGTAAACACCTGGTCCACACACCCCCTACCTTTCCTAAAGCCTCCTTGTTCATCTGCTATCCTATTCTCCGTCTTACTTTTAATTCTTACAATAATAACTCTACCATACACTTTACCAGACTTACCCCCCTGTAATTTTTGCACTCTCTTTTGTCCCCTTTGCCTTTATACACAGGAACTATGCATGCTCTCTGCTAATCCCTAGGTACTTTACCCTCTTCATAAATATATAATATATATATATATATAATATATATAATATATATATATATATAAATATATATATATATATATATATATATATATATGAATGATAGTCGTTCATTTCATGGCAGAAACCAACAAAGAAGGAAACATTGATTGTCATTTTGTCATTTAACAGAGTTATAAAACAGCTGCCACAATTTATTTTGCTTGGACAGGTCAATGTGTATAAAGGAACAGCACATAAAAACTGGAAATGTTTATATTTATTTTTTTCGCCGATGCGTGTTGCAAATTGAATAGTTGTAATTAAACAAAGAAATAGATTTGATGAATAACTGTAAAAATGCTAAAACGTAAATTTCACACTACCACAAAAGTAGCATGTATCATGCAGGTTTAGTGCAACAAGCAAATGTCAGAGCCATATGGCATGCAGCCATATGGCATGCAGCCATATGGCATGCAGCCATATGGCTTATCATGGATAATGGATGTTGCAACATCGTCTTCCAGAACTATAAATGTTCACTAATTGAATTTATGTATACATGAGAAATTCCTGGGGTTGCGTTTTTATATATTATAAAGATGAACTCAGGAGTAAACGCGGAAATGCATAGGTAATAAAATATTAAACTAGAGAGGCAGGCAACAGTAAGGAAGGAGCCAGTGAAAAGGTCAAGGAAAGTTGGTGGGTCAAACGTTGGTTATCTTGCCATTATAAATACCAAGAACTTGACTCATGGCCTCGAGTGGTTTAAGTTGTTACGGACTCTGTACCATGCCTGACTGAGGTAACACAAGAAGTTAAGACGAAGGGGGCCGTCGGGCAAAATCTGTAACTCCGTTGTTTACTGTCCGATTTTCTCCAGTTTTGGTACACAAGACAAAGTCGTTTCACTCTTTCTTGAAAATATTTATCAAAAATATACCTCAAACAACAACTGAGAAATGACTGATTTACTGAAAATGCCATAGTGTTCAAATTTTTTTCCTATATGGGACTACGTAAGGGTTTTTTGGACACTTGGTGCCGAGAGAACAATGCTTTTTCTTATTTTCTGTGACTATTTTTTCTTTAAATGAACGTATCTTTATTTCACAAAAAAAATAAAGTTTGTTAGTTCCTGGAATATTGCAAAAACATCTGCCCTTTACTCCCACATAACTCCCAAAGTATTTGGAATATTTCCAAAATTTGGTCACAGATAAAAAAGGGAAAACATTATTCTACAACTTTGTGAGTATTATATTCCATTTAATTCAGTAAAAAAGGGGGAAAGTTGAACAATTGTTGAATAAGTTACTTCCGAGATATCGGGCCCAGAGCGCCGGCCGGCCCCCGTCTCAAAAAAAAAAAAAAAAATTCGCGAAAATCGCGTTTGTTTGGTTGTATTTCTTAGTAAACTGATATTCTAGTGCAGTTAGCCTCTAAACACCGTTTTTCTCTTACTCAAGACATAGAGTGACCAGTTATACTTTTATATCGAAATATTCCAATAATCTCTGGGCCATATTATTTGGGCCCATTTTAAATTTTGTCTAGAGTTTTATAACATGTTTGTATGTTATTTAGAGTGTTTATTATATCATATAGATCAATTCTGATAGACAAATAACCGTAGAGTTGATATATAAGCTGATATAAGCGTAATAATGGGCGATTCCTGGGTGGCAAACCCCAGGTGCTGGAAACACTGCCGACGTTCCCATCTGGTTCCCAGCTGTCGCTCAGTCTGCGGATAAGTCCCGCCTACTTTTTTATGATGCCAAATAGTCAGTTATTAATTTTGAAAGAATAATGCAAGAAAAGGCGATAAAAAACAAGGAAACAACTCCAAAAAATATATGGGCCGTGAGCAGACTCGGTACCAACATCGCCGTCACCATACCTATATAAATGACTATAATTTCTTGTAGAAACGTCGTAGAACATTCGAAATTGATAGGAACGTTAGTAAAGAAACGAATGCCAAACTGAGTTCCT
>NW_026465259.1:0-57145 GCF_026875155.1 Cherax quadricarinatus
CTTGTGGCGCAAAAAAGAGGGGGTGCAGACTGAGGCATATGTTTTTGACATTATTTTTTTAATACAAGGGAAAGTCCCCGGGGGGACAAAAAACGTACATGTTTAAGGCTGTAAGGGGTTCCATCGTTACAGTTGGGGGTCAGCCTCATAAGCACACACAGAACAGGGGGCTTAGTTTTAAAAATTTGCTCCAAAAGCTGCTTTTTTAGAAATTTTATGCGAAAATGGTTTACCTCTTCAGGGAAAAAAGATGATGATTGGACGCATTGTAAATGATGATAAAATTTGTCTAATCTAACACAAATGCCCAAAATTTTCGACCCATGGGTGAAATTCATAGTTCCCTAAGAACGACATTGGATCAGCTGTTTTTACTGGAAGGAAAGAAGAATCGTTCCTCATATTGTGCCCACTTAGTAAATCCTGAAGTCTGCATATAAAGGGAATCAACAACGTGAACCAGCGGGAGACCCGATAAAAACTTCTTTACAGTTGAAAAGGTTTCTTAAAGGGAGGCCTTCAGTGGGCACTACACGAGAAGAAGGGCTGCAAACCCTGCTTTAAAGACTATGACATGGCCATTGAAAAAGGTAACGCATCAAGGGAACCCGAGTATAATATAATATTCGGTGTCTGGTCGGTCTGTCATGGGGTAAGGAACGTGAGGACTGATGACGGGCAGCAGGTAGCCTGAGAGGTCTGAGTGTCGACATTCACTAAATTCATTTGACGGTATGTGGACTAATGGCAAAGTGCACGAGAAAAATAAGGAAAAAAAATGAAAAAAAAAAATGTTAAAAAAAATTCTAGAATTAAAATGAAAAGATATAAAAACTAATTTGCAAAATAATACCTAAATACACTGCAAGAGGAATGAAAACTCAATTTAAAGGACTACTGACCAAGAAAAAAAAAAAAAAAAAATTTACATTGAAATATACAAGTAAAAATATTACTGGGCGAATTAAAATTTAAAAAAAGCTGTCTTTACTCTTGTAATAAAGAAATTAATTAATTAAAATTTTAAATCAATGTGAAAGTATAAAATAAAATTATTAAATTGTTAACTGGGAAATTTAAGTAGTTTCTAAGAATGCATAGACAAAATTAAAATATAATATATAAAAATATCAATAAAAGAAAATAATTCACTGCAGAACAGTTCAACAAAATAATTCACATCAGAACAAGTGCAACAAAATAAGGTGTAGAAACAATCACTGCAGTAATAAAGTGTCACTGGGAAAACTCAGGTAAAATAATGAATTAAATTATGAAGATCAAAAAAAAAATAAACTGATTGAACACTTTAACTCTTAATTGTAAATTAGACAAAACAATTTACTCAAACAGAGTAAGAAAACACTTTACGTTAAAAGTAATTGAAATTGCATCAAGAGTGAATTTGTTCAAGAATATAAAAATATAAAATAAAACACAGGAACAAAACAGGGAATATAACACTTACAGTGACGGAGCACACTTCATTAAAAAAAATATTCTTACAACAAAATCCTGCTGTGACTGATACAACAAAATCTTGCTGTGACTGATACGACAAAAATTTGCTGGCAAAAATAATGGTACACAGTCTGCGAAAAAATTTAGAGAAATGAGACACTGTTGGCATACGAAAAAAAAAATGACACACATAGAAATAAATGGAAAATTTGGTATACTGGGGTGAATATCACTGCATGAAATACAATGATATACTGAGAATACAACGCTGAAAGAATACAATAAAAAAAAATGAATCACTTCACACAGAGTGACTGACTGGTACACTACACAATAATACTTACTACAGACGAGTAGCAAAATGAAAAACACAGAATAAAATAATATAAGATAAGTGAAAACACTGAAAAATATTGGAAAAATACTGAGTCAAAGAATACTGCGTTTACACTGAAAAACACAAGGTTTAGAGTACACAAACAATTTACTATAAATGTCTCACACACGCAAATGTCCTGAAATGCAAGAAAAATGTCTCAAGAAAATTATCACTGAAGTCGGGAGTAGAAGACGGACGGTGAGTACTGGTGGTGGGGCGAAGATATTGTCCTGTGGGCGGGCGGTGCTTCCTCTTCCACTCGCACTGTTGTCGTGAAGAATGTGCTTTCTAGGCGAACTCACATAACTGGCTTTATCTCGTTGGCACCAGCTACAATCTCTTGACCAATTATGTGAGCCAAAACAGTACTAGGACCCGGTACAAGGGTGCAAACAACCACAAGTATATGGGTGGATGGCTGGTGGTGGTGGGAGAGTGAGTGGTTGCTTCTGCCGCGCACCCCGGGTGGTGGGAGAGAGAGTGGTGGGGGGGGACGCTGGGGGTCTGCCGTGCACCCCACTCACCCACGAAGGTGGCTTGCAACCCACTCTATGCCACAGGAATGGTAAAAAAAAAACCACTCTTAGCATCCAACAGGGAGCACAGCGATATAAACAATACCTCAGAGGAGCTTGGCTTACTTCTTACTGCGTGGCTTACTTCTCTCTCTCAGCTGGGTTAGAAGCTGGGTTTGGCTGGCTGCAAACCCCACGAAATGATTGACTGGAAGAACGTGTAACATGCACAAAGCACGGAGGAAGCAGTTGGATGACAGAGACAGGCTGATGATAGGCTGACTGGCGTTCACTCACAGTCCTGGCTTACTGACTGGCTGTAATGCAAAATCCGGTCAACCCCTCGTAGATTGAAGCCAATTAAGCACACGAACTAAGCCAGGATGCTTTGACACGGCAGCAAACAAGGCTTGCAGGCATAGGTTTAGGGGAGTAGCTGCTGCTGTCTTAGGTGTGAGGGGAGGGCATTCACCTTTGACCCTGCCGGCTACTCACAACAGTCTTCTAACGCCTTGAAATTAACCCTTAAAAACGGAAATCCACGCTCCACACACACCGCTTGCACACATTTATCATGTGGGAGTTCGATACGGGAATAGGGTAAAATACTACGTAGGCTGTTATACGATAATTACTGATATGTGGACAAGCCCGCAGCCGTACCTATCTCCTTGCTACACACTCGTAAAACTGACTAGCCGCGGCCAGTTCCCCGTATGGGTGTTTTTGAAATAGTGTTCAGCTCAGGCACAATATGAAGACCGTGACTCCAAGACGGTGTCGTTGAGTCAACGGACGGTTACTGGTAACTGGTTACTACTGATACTGGAAACTGGTTACTACTACTAGACAATAACACACAAGACCAGTAACATACAATAACACACAAGACCAGTACATACAATAACACACGACCATACAGTACAATAATCACAAGACCAGTACAGTAACAATAAACACACACGACCAGTACAGTACAATACACAAGACCAGAACATACAATAACACAAGACCAGTACAGTACAATAACACACAAGACCAGTACTGTACAATAACACACAAGACCATACAGTACAATACCACAACGACCTGTACAAGCAATAACACAAGAAACCAGTACCGCCCAATAACACAAAACTCAGCACAGTACAATAACACAAGACCAGTACAGTACAATCACACCGAAGACCAAGTACAGCCCATAACACACAATGACCAGTACATTACAAATAAACACACAAGACCATACCGAACAATAACACACAAGACCAGTACAGTACAAAAACACACAAGACCAGTACAGTATCAATAACACACAAGACTCAGTAACAGTACAATAACAACACAAGACCAGTAACAGTACAAAAACACACCAAGACCCGTACAGCACAATAACACAGAAGAACCAAACAGTACAAATAACACAATACAGTACAGTACACAACACAACAAGACCAGTACAGTAACCATAACCACACACCGACCAGACAGTACAATAACACAAGACCAGTACAGACAATAACACACACGACAGACAGTACAATAACACAAGACCATAACATACATAACACAAACCGGTACAGGACAATAGACACACAAGACCAGTAAACAGTAACAATAACACACAAGACCGTAACAGTACAATAACACAAGACCAGTACAATACAATAACACAAGACCAGTACAGCACAATAACATCATAAGACCATACAGTACAATAACAGCACAGACCAGTACAGTACAATAACACACAAGACCAGTAAAGTAACAAATAACACACAAACCAGTACCGAACAATAACACACAAGACCTGTACAGTACTATAACACACAAGACCAGTACAGTAACAATAACACACAAGACCAGTACAGCACAATAACACAAGACCAGTGGAGTACAATAACACAAGACCAGTACAAGTACAATAACACAAGACCAGTACAGTACAATAACACACACGACCAGTACAGTACAATAACACAAAACCAGTACAGTACAATAACACACACGACCAGTACAGTACAATAACACAAGACCAGTACAGTACAATAACACAAGACCAGTACAGTACAATAACACACAAGACCAGTACAGTACAATAACACACAAGACCAGTACAGTACAATAACACAAGACCAGTTCAATACAATAACACAAGACCAGTACAGCACAATAACACAGAAGACCAGCACAGTACAATAACACAGAAGACCAGTACAGTACTATAACATACAATACCAGTACAGTACAATAACACACAAGACCAGTACAGTACAATAACACAAGACCAGTACAGTACAATAACACAAGACCAGTACAGTACAATAACACAAAAGACCACTACAGTACAATAACACGCAAGACCAGTACAGTACAATAACACGAGACCAGTACAGTACAATAACACAAGACCAGTACTGCACAATAACACAGAAAACCAGCACAGTACAATAACACAGAAGGCCAATACAGTACTATAACACACAATACCAGTACAGTACAATAACACAGAAGACCAGAACAGTACAATAACACAAGACCAGTACAGTACAATAACACAGACGACCAGTATAATACAATAACACACAAGACCAGCAGAGTACAATAACGCAGAAGACCAGTACAGTACTATAACATACAATACCAGTACAGTACAATAACACAGAATATCAGTACAGTACAATAACACACAAGACCAGTACAGTACAATAACACAGAAGACTATTACTGTATCAACAACACACAAAACCATAACAGTAACAATAACACACCAAGACCAGTACTGTACAAAAACACACAAGACCAGTACAGTAAATACAACACACAAGACAGTACAGTACAATAACACACAAGACAGTACATGCACAATAACACAACAATAACATACAGTACAATAACACACAAAACCAGTACTGTAAAAAAACACACCAGACCAGTATCAGAAACAATAACACAGAAGACACAGTACAGATACAATAACACTACAAGACCAGTACAGCACATTAACACACAAGACCAGTATAGTACAATAACACACAAGCACAGTACAGTACAATAACACACAAGACCATACAGCACTATAAACACACAAGACAGGACAGTACAATAACACACAAGACCAGTACAGTACAATAACACAAAGACCAAGTTACAGTACAATAACACAATACCAGTACAGCACAATAACACAGAAGACTCACACAGTCTACAATAACAGCAGAAAGACCAATACAGTACATAACACACAATACCAGACGACCTGAACAGTACAATAACACAAGACCAGAACATACAATAACACAGAAAGATCTTTACAGTACCATAACACCAGACCAGTATACAGTACAATAACACACAAGAACCCAGTACAGCACAATAACTACATCAAGAAGATTACAGTAACAATAACACACAAGACAAGTACTGATACAATAACACACAAGACCAGTACTGTACAATAACACACAAGACCAGTACTGTACAATAACACACAAGACCAGTACAGTACAATAACACACAAGACCAGTACAGTACAATAACACACAAGACCAGTACTGTACAATAACACACAAGACCAGTACTGTACAATAACACACAAGACCAGTACAGCACAATAACACAGAAGACCAGTACAGTACAATAACACACAAGACCAGTAACAGTACAATATCACACACGACCAGTACAGTACAATAACACACAAGACCAGTACAGTACAATAACACACAAGACCAGTACAGTACCATAACACACAAGACCAGTACAGTACAATACACACACAAGACCAGTAACAGCACAATAACACAGAAGACCATACAGTACAATAACACCAAAGACCGTACAGTACAATAACAAAGAAACCATTACACACAATAAACACAAAAGACCAGTACCGTACAAAAACACACACGACCATACAAGTACAATAACAACACAAAACCAGTAACAGTACAATAACACACAAGACCAGTACAGTACAATAACACAACAAGACAGTACAGCACAATAACACAGAAGACCATAACAGTACAATAACCACAAGACCAGTACAGTACAATAACAACACAAACCAGTACAGTACAATAACACACACGACCGTACAGTACAATAACACAAGACAGTAACAGTACAATAACACACACACGACCCAGTACAGTACAATAACACCAAGAACCAGTACATACAATAACACAAGACCAGTACAGTACAGATTAACACACAAGACCAGTACAGTACAATAACACACAAACCCAGTACAGTAACAATAACACAAGACCAGTAACAATGCAATGAACACAAACCAGTACAGCAACAATAACACAGAAGACAACACCAGTACAATAACACTAGACCATACAGTAACAATACCACAGAAGACCATACAGCCACAATAACACACAAGACCAGTACAGTACAATAACACACAACCCAGTACAGTACAATAACACACAAAAACATAAAGTACAATAACACACAAGACCAGTACAGTACAATAACACTCAAACCAGTACAGGAAACAATAACACACAAAAACCAGTACAGTACAAATACACACAAGACCAGTACAGCACAAATAACATATGGGGGGGGGGGAGACAGAAGACCAGTACATTAACAATAACACAAGACCAGTACAGTACAAGAACACACAAGACCCATAAAGTACAATAACACACACACCAGTACAAGTACAATAACACAAGACTAAGACCAGTACAGTAACAATAACACACACGACCAGTACAGTACAATAACACAAGACCAGTAACAGTACAATAAACAAGACCGGTACAGGAACAAATAACACACAAGACCAGTACATACAATAACACACAAACCATACAGTACAATAACCACAAGACCAATACAATACAATTAACACAAACCAGTACAGCATCATAACACATAAGACCATAAACATACAAAAACACACAAGACCATTACAGACAATAACACACAAGACCAGTACAGTACAATAACACACAAACCATACAGTACAATAACACACCAAACCCAGAACAGTACTGATAAACCACAAAACCAGTACCAGTACAATAACAGACAAGACCAGTACAGCACAATAACACAGAAGACCAGTACAGTACAATAACACAAGACCAGTACAGGAACAATAACACACAAGACAGTACATACAATAACACACACACGACCAGTACAAAGTACAAAAACACAAAACCAGTACAGTACAATAACACACACTACAGACAGTACAAAAACAAGACCAGAACAGTACAATAAACACAAGACCAGTACAGTACAATAACACACAAGACCAGTACAGTACAATAACACACAAGACAGTACAGTACGTAACACAAGAACCAGTTCAATACAATTAACACAAGACCCATACAGCACAATAACAGCAGAAGACCAGCACAGTAACAATAACACAGAAGACCATACAGTACTATAACATACAAAACCAGTACAGTCAATTACACACAAGACCAGTACAGTACAATAACACAAGACCAGTACAGTACAATAACACAAGACCATCCAGAACACAATAACACAAAGAGACCACTACAGTACAATAACACACAAACCATTACAGTAAATAACACGAGACCATACAGTACAATAACACAAGACCAGTACTGCACAATAACACAGAAAACCAGCACAGTACAATAACACAGAAGGCCAATACAGTACTATAACACACAATACCAGTACAGTACAATAACACAGAAGACCAGAACAGTACAATAACACAAGACCAGTACAGTACAATAACACAGACGACCAGTATAATACAATAACACACAAGACCAGCAGAGTACAATAACGCAGAAGACCAGTACAGTACTATAACATACAATACCAGTACAGTACAATAACACAGAATATCAGTACAGTACAATAACACACAAGACCAGTACAGTACAATAACACAGAAGACTAGTACTGTACAACAACACACAAGACCAGTACAGTACAATAACACACAAGACCAGTACTGTACAATAACACACAAGACCAGTACAGTACAATAACACACAAGACCAGTACAGTACAATAACACACAAGACCAGTACAGCACAATAACACACAATACCAGTACAGTACAATAACACACAAAACCAGTACTGTAAAATAACACACAAGACTCAGTACAGACAAAGACAAAAAGACCAGTACAGTACAATAACACACAAGACCATAACAGCACAATAACACACAAAGACCAGTAAAGTACAATAACACACAAGAACAGTAACAGTACAAAAAACCAACCACACTAAGACCAGTACAGCACAATAAACAACACAAGACCAGTACAGTACAATAACACACAAGACCAGTACAGTACAATAACACAAGACCAGTACAGTACAATAACACAATACCAGTACAGCACAATAACACAGAAGACCAGCACAGTACAATAACACAGAAGACCAATACAGTACTATAACACACAATACCAGAAGACCTGAACAGTACAATAACACAAGACCAGTACAGTACAATAACACAGAAGATCAGTACAGTACAATAACACAAGACCAGTACAGTACAATAACACACAAGACCAGTACAGCACAATAACACACAAGACGATTACAGTACAATAACACACAAGACTAGTACTGTACAATAACACACAAGACCAGTACATTACAATAACACACAAGACCAGTACAGTACAATAACACACAAGACCAGTACAGTACAATAAAACACAAGACCAGTACAGTACAATAACACACAAGACCAGTACTGTACAATAACACACAAGACCAGTACTTTACAATAACACACAAGACCAGTACAGCACAATAACAAAGAAGACCAGTACAGTACAATAACACACAAGACCAGTACAGTACAATAACACACAAGACCAGTACAGTACAATAACACACAAGACCAGTACAGTACAATAACACACAAGACCAGTACAGTACAATAACACACAAGACCAGTACAGTACAATTATCATGTGGGAGTTCGATACGTGGATTAGGGTAGAAATACTCACGTAGGCTGTTATACGTATAATTACTGATATGTGGACAGAGCCCGCAGCCGTACCTATCTCCTTGGCTACACTCGTAAAACTGACTAGCCGGCTGGCCAGTACCCCGTAGTGGGTGTTTTGAAATAGTGTCAGCTCAGCACAATATGAAGACCGTGACTCAAGACGGTTGGTCGTTGAGTCAACGGAAGGTTACTGGTAACTGGTTACTACTGAGACTGGTAACTGGTTACTACTACTGAGAGCTCGGCAACGCTAACGTATGTCGTCCCGACATACAACTAATACAAACTAGAGATGGCAGGAAACACGGCTTGGGCTGATTCTATACAATGTCAAAGTAAACAACATGAAACATTATAGATACATAAGTAGAACATTGGAATGAAAGCGTACGTAAAATGAAACTGTAATGTAATACAAAAAGGGATACTATAGTACAACTTAAAACTCAACAAATGAACAACGAACTCAACATTGGGATTACAAGTGATAAAAACAAAAATTTTGATCGATCGATCTGTATTCATGTGATCTACGGATTCTGAGGAAGGAATATATACAAAGAAAGAGTGTTTAACAGAAAGGCAGATTTCGGTGCACGCAATCTAGACTGTTAACCTCAGAATGCGGAGAAACATGAACACAAAAAAAATTTTTAACTATGTGTACGGTTTACAAAAAACAGGTTAATTTTACATTTTAACCCCCAAAACCTCTAGGGTTATTACATATTCAAAGGGGGTTCCCTTGGGGGAAAATTTTTGTGGATTGGCAACTTGCATTTAGGAAATCTTTAATTTTAAAAATGTTGGTTTTTATAGTGGTTAAAGGGAAAAGACTTTCGGGGTTTTCGCTGCTGGCAGGGGAAAGAGGAAAAATGGGATTTAGGTCTTCATTGGGTTCTCATTTTTTCTTTTTAAAATCGATTTTTTTAAATGACCCGTACAAACCTCTTTTTAACTTTTAATTTAGGTTCAACCAGGGATAAGGAAAAACCCGAAAAAATTTGATTAGAGTTTTTGTAAAATAGTCAGCATAATTGAATATTTTTTTGGAGGATGGTAGGGCTTTTGGGTAAATTAGTTTTGAAGAAGTTTTAAGGACTTTTAAAAAATTATTAAGTGGTAGGGTAAAACAAAGGGTTTTTGGTTTGGGGTTTAAGAAAAAACAACCCATAAGGCAAACGTTTTACTACCCAAACAATCTAATGGGGAGGCACCATAAAAAAAGACGAATTTATAGACACTCCCCCCTAAACTTCTCCCAATTTCCCCTTTTAATCTTCAAAACATCAATACTTTTTTAAATTTTCTTCCCTAACCCTTTTCTCAAATAAAACAATTTTTATTCTTTACAAAAACCTTTTCAAAAATTTCTTACAAATTACCTTTCCTTTTTCTTTATTTTAAACTTAGGGGGGGTATGCCGCAGAAATGCGTTCTTTTAAACGTTTACTACTTCTCGGCAGCTTATCTGCAATAAACTAACTCGCAATACTGGTGAAATGGCACCATAACACACAATGTTTGTTACCTTGGAGGAACTTTGGGAAAAATTAGAAAACAAATCACGCACTTTTTCCCCAAGGTTCGTAGTAGTTGGATACATTTGGATTGGTTAACCTTTTCATTGCCTTTATTTGCTGAACACTACATTTCCTAACTACTCAAAATTCAGTTCCCCATTCGAGCAAAATATTTAAATTTGGCTTGTTTTACTGAACTTTTCCCCATACCGGGGTGTGGCAACACCTGGTCATCGGAACTACGTAAGGCTACATTCACTATGATGGGGGAATTATAACGGGTTACTTTTCGCTAGGTACCCAATCGGCGTTCGTAATAATTTTGGGTTCTGAAAAGCATGAGGGGCTGGTGGCTTCACAGCAGAAAAAGATCTTCCTGGGCAGGAATCGATCCACCAAAACCAAGGGGATCTGTTCTTTGAGCTTTCTTTACATCTTCGCACTAAATGGAGGTCTGCAGTTACATACTAACATGCGGATAAGGCATCGCACCTTTGATTTTCCAGGTAAGCCAAAGGGGGATTGAACTCTTGGATAGTCAAGGTCCATAGCAAAACCTTCCGTAGGTTTGTTTTTTCGGAATAAGGCGGGGAAAGCTGATCTTCAAGACATGAAAGTACTGAAAATAATGTCTGGGAAGTGCTTTAAAGACCAAACATTGCTAAAGCTTTTTGCTCAGTTACTGTATAATTCGTTCACCTTCGTAAGGACTCGGCTAGAAAAATGCAACGCGTTGTACTTGCCATCGGTCTTCGGCTTTTTACGGCACCATGCCAATGAACAGCATCAGTTGCAAAATAAAAAGGGCTTAAAAAAATCGGGAAAAATTTTCAAAAAGGAGCGATTTTAGCTTTTCTTTAGAGTTTAAAAATGCCTTTCTTGACGGAAGGTTCCCCAAAAAAAGGGACATCTTTTTAAAGCAACTCATTTTAGAGGAGCAGCTATGGAAGAAAAATTGGCAAGAAAGCTTATAAAAACCTGCAAACCCCACAAGATCTTACGGCATCACAGTTTTGGAGTTGGAAATTTAGACGAGTTACTTTATTTTGGGTCAGTCGTAACCCCCCTAGGAGTGACTACGTGACCAAGAAACTTAATTTCTGACTAAAAAATGAAAATTTTGACAGTTTGATTTTTAAAAAGGGGGCTTCTTAAAAAGCTTACAAGTACTACATCGTTTTTCAAGTGTGATCCACCTTTAGCATGACGATTACGTCATCTAATACCCATAAGTCATTACCTATGAACCTCTAAAGATATTATTTGCCCCTTGAGAACGGATAGGGGGAAGATCGAAAATCCAAATCCATTCGGAGGTAGTGATAAGGGCCCTGAGGAGTGGAAATGCAGTTAGCTCTTGGCTGCCCCTCGTGAAGGGGGATTTGCCAAAACCCTTGAAACAATTCTAGGTTGAAAAGACTTTGTTATCCCCAATTTACGTAAAAATCCCCCAAAACAGGAGTGGAAAGCGTTTGGGAATGGTTTTTGCGTTTAACTTCCCTAAATCAATTACGGGACGAAAATACCACCTTTCTTAGGTATAGTATAAAGGGGTGCTTTCCAAGGTAAATTGCTAGGGCAAAAACTCCATCATCAAGCATTTGATTGATCAATTCTTTCGACAGAAACTTGGAATGAGCTTCTGTACCAGGTATTAAAGGTCTAGTACCGGTTAAAAGGGGAATACGATGGGACAATAATTTCGTTATACCCACTTCTCACCTGGTAAAGCAAGGTTTTTCGACTTTTTTAAACAAGTAAAACAAACGCTGACTTCTTTGGGGAAGCAGTGGGAGCAAAGTCTTTCCCCCAAAACTGGTGGAACAATTGATCCAGTGATGGAAAATGAGGGTCTCCCCGGCAAAAATGCACCGACCCCTGGTAGGGACAACTCATCCCTACCTAAAGGGGGTAAGGATGTGAAAAAGGGTCAACAAGAGGTTTTTTGCTCAAGGGCGAACACTGTGACCCGAAGTGTTGGCCAGGAGAAATGGATCTTCAACTCTTAAACATGTAAGGAGGGTTCAACAAAAGACCTTTTATTTTTGCGGGAAATCACGTCAACGGACGTTATCACCTCTGGAACACTGGGAACAACTACAGACACCATGAGAGCACTAGCCGAACAGAAACGCTTTCTGCAGAGGGCATGTGACGTCAACAAGAGATGGCATTACTAGTTGCAAAATAATTGTTTTTTTCCAAAGGGTCCCCTTTGGGGAAAAATATACCGAACTAGCAGGATTGCGGGGGTAGGTTGAGCACTAAGGCAATCTGAGCGCCTCCCACACTTGAGGCATCGGACATCCTGCAATTCTAAGGTTAAAATTTGGAACACTGAGGGAGTGACAGAATTACCCTGCCCCACCCCCTTGGGTACGCTACTGGAGAAAGCATTTGCTTGTAAGGTTAATCCTACATCATACTCTGCAGCGTATAACAGATTTTTGTCCAAGCGGTAACCCCAGAAGGAACGATCAAGTCGTCAATTTGTGCATGCCCTCGTAAGGATCGAGCACAAACGTAAGTCTCGCATGGAAGCAAATCCCAGAGGAGGTCACCAGGGAAGTAATCTGGTCACAACAAGGAAGGGAAACAGTGAAGTCTCTACCTTGGAAGAAAAGGGTTAGGGGAGTGTACCTCGAACACGAGGGGAGAACCCAAAACTCCCCCTAAGGGGCACGGAGGGCGTTCTACGAAAGGGCCTGCGTAATTCTTACCTTAAACAAACTAGACCTAATAATATGATTTTGCGCACCAGAGCCATGAAAAAAAATGAAAGGGCCCTTATAAACAATGCTTTCACTATAGGGGCCCCCTTTGGGTTTCTTGGAAGTTTTTTGCAACAAAAAGGGGATTGCATCAGAAAAAACTTGTTTTACTCCATCCCCCCAAAAACATCTGTGTCAGAGACATGTGAAGACAACCCGGCGGGTTGCATTCCGAGACTGCTTAAGGGTTCAAAAAGGGGTTGTGAACGGGGGGGGTATCTTTCACCTACTGCACCATGGGGGGGGTTTGACTGGGGGGTCGAATTCCCCCGAATTGGAAGAACGACCTGTTTTTGGTGGGGTTGAGAAGTGAATGAATGAGCCTGGTTCTGGTTATTTTTAAAACACAGAAACTGTTCCCCGACGGGTTCTGCGGTTGGGTGCCACGGGGAAAATCTAAGTTGAAGGGTTTTAAAAGAGCATTACCTCAGATGTGTCATGTCCATGATTCTATGTAAGTACAGTAAGGAAGATCTGAGTACTCATCCATACGACGTCTCTTAAGGAACTAACAGGGCAATTTAATTTTCAATATGGCCCGGAAACCCCCAGTGTAACAAATTTCCCCCGCAGGGTTTCTGAATGTACTAGAATACTACAGGGGTATAACGACTCTGTACACTGTTCTTGGGACTCGAGATGATTGACGACTACGATTTTTCTTGGGCGCAAACAAGAGGTGGGGCAATGAGGCAAAGTTGACATTATTTTTTAAAACAAGGGAAAGTACCCTGGGGGCACAAGGAAGACATATTTAAGGCGTAAGAGGTTTCCCTCGTTCGTTGGGGATCAGCCTCATAAGCACACAAGAAGCAGGCGGCATAGTTTTTAATTGCTCCAAAAGCTGCATTTTACAATTGTCTGTAAATGGTTTACCTCTTCAGGGAGAAAAGATGATGGGGACGCATTTATAAATGATGAAAAAGTTTGTCTAATCAACAGAAATGCACTCAAAGATTCAGTACCTGGGTGTGCATTCACTAGTTCCCAAGAACGACATAGGATCGCTTTTTTTACTGGGACAAGGAAAAACGGCAGTTCCCCCCATATTTTGACCCCCTTAGTAAAATTCCTGAAGTCTCGCAATCAAAGGGGATCAACAAATGAACAGCAGCAGGAGATCGATAAAGAGCTTCTTTAAAGTCTGAAAAAGGGTTTCCTCTGAAGGAGGCCTTTAGCTAGGGCACAGACGGAACGAAAAGGTGCAAACCAGCCAAGAATGTTACATGGCCAATTTAATAAAGGAAACGCATCAAGGGAATCACGAGTATAAATATAATATCCGGTGTCTGAGTCGGTCTGTCACGGTAAGGAACTGTGAGGACTGATACAGGGCCACGTAGTACCTGGAAAGGTCTGAGTGCGACTTCACAAAGTATCACTTGACGGGGAGTGAGACATAATGGCAAAGAGAAAGAGAACAAAAAAGGGGAAAAATAATAACAAAAAAAATGTTATAAAATTCTAGAAATTTAAATGAAAAGATATACAAAATAATTTTTAGAATAAAACCTAAATACACGCAAGAGGAATGAAAACTCAAAATTTAAAGGACTACTGGACCAAAAAAAAAAAAAAAAAAAAATTTACAGAAAAATACAAGTAAAAAATTACTGGGGACTGAATTAAATTCAAAATGACTGTCTTTTCTCTTTTAATAAAGAAATTAATTTAATAAAATTTTTAAAACAAAGTGAAAGTATAAATAAAATTATTAAATTTTAACTGGGAAATTTAAATAGTTTTTTAAAAATGCATAGACAAAATTAAAAAAAATTATAAAAAATATCAATAAAAAAAAAATTTTTCCGTGCAGAACAGTTCAACAAAAAAATTCAATCAGAACAAGGCAACAAATAAGGGGTAAAACAATCAAGCAGTAAAAAAGTTCACTGGGGGAAAAACCCGGTTTAAAATAATGAATTAAATATGAAGATCAAAAAAAAAAAAAAACTGATTGAAACTTTTAAATCTTTAAATTTTAAATTAGACAAAACAATTTACTCAAACAAGTAAAAAAAACACTTTTCGTTAAAAATAAATTAAATTGCATCAAAGTGAATTTGTTCAAGAATATAAAAATATAAAATAAAACCAGGAAAAAAACAGGAATATAACACTTACATGACGGGCACACTTCATTAAAAAAAATATTTTAAACAAAATCCCGCTGTGACTGAACAACAAAATCTTGCTGTGACTGATACGACAAAAATTTGTGGCAAAAAAAAGTACACAGTCTTGCGAAAAAATTAGAGAAATGGACATTTGGCATACGAAAAAAAGACACCTAGAAATAAATGGGAAAAAGTGGAACGGGGTGAATATCACTGCATGAAATACAAGATAAACTGGGAAAAAAACCTGAAAGAATACAATAAAAAAAAAAAAATCACTTCACCACAGAGTGAATGACTGGTACACTACACAATAATACTTACTATAGTAGGAGTTATCATAATGAAAAACACAGCAGAATAATATAAGATAAATGGAAACTTGAAAAGTTATTGGAAAAAATACTGAGTTAAAGATTCAATGCGTTTACACTGATAAAAACACATGGTTTAGAGTACAAAAGCAATTTACTATAAATGTCTCACCCACACACGCAAATGTCCTGAAATGCAAGAAAAATGTTTCTCAAGAAAATTATCATGAAAGTCGGGAGTAGGAGACGGGCGGTGAGTACTGGTGGGGGGAGGTGGGGAGTAGTGTCCAGCGCGGTGAGGGCTGACGTCACCTACACTCAATGTTGTCGTTGAGGAAATGTGCGTTCTAGTCGAACTCACATAACTGATTTTTCTCGTTGGCACCCTGCTACATTTCTCTTGACCAATTATGTGAGCCAAAACATGTATAGGACCCGGTACCAAGGGTGCAAACAACACAGGTAGGTTGTGTGGAGGCTGGTGATGGGGGATGGTGGGTGTGACTTTCGCTGAGGTACTGACCGCGCACCCGGGTGGTGGTGGGATAGAGTGGTGGGGGGGACGCTGGGGGTCTGCCGCGCACCCACTCACCAGAAGCTGGCTTAACCCAACTCTATGGCCACAGGGAATGGTAAAAACCACTCTTAGCATCCAACCAGGGAGCACAAAGCGATATAAACAAACACCTAAGGGGTGCTTGGCTTACTTCTTACTGGTGGTTACTTCTCTCTCTCAGCGTGGGTTAGTAGCTGATTGGCTGACTGGCTTACCCACGAGAATGGATGGACTGGAAGAACGGGTATAACGATGCACAAGCACGGGCAGGAGCTAGCTGGATGACAGGAGACAGGCTGGATGTAGGTGACTGGCGTTCATTCCACAGTCTGGCTTACTGACTGGCTTAATTGCAAAATCCGGTAATACCCTCGGAGATTGAAGCAATTAGCCACAAACTAAGACAGGAAGCTTGAATACGGCGCGGCAACACTGGCTTGAAGGGCAATAGTTTGAGGGGAGGGTGGCGACTGCTGGCTGGATGGTGCGCGTGGGTAGAGCTGGTGGCTGGAGACTTCACCTTTGACCCTGCCGGCTACTCACAAACAGTCTTCATAACGCCTTGAATTACACTTAATAAACGTTAAAATCCACACCTCACACCGCTGTACACCATTGATCATGTGGGAGTTCGATACGTGGATTGGGGTAGAAATACTCACGTAGCTGTTTTTCGTATAATTACTGTTATGTGGAGAGTGACCGCAGCGGTACCTTTTGCCTCTTGCTTCCACTCGTAACATAGCCTAGCCGGCTGGCCATACCCCGTAGTGGGTCTTTTGAATTAGTGTCAGCTCAGCACAATATGAAAGACGTGACTCAAAGACGGTTTGGTCGTTGAGTCAACGGAACAGGTTACTGGTAACTGGTTATTTCTACTGAGACTGTAACTGGTTACTACTGAGATGGTAAATGGTTACTTCTAAATGAGACGGCACACACTCACACACACAAACTGTGTACACACACACACCCAGACACACACACACACAGTCAGAGATGAGGTGGTTGAAGAAACTGCTAAGGGACATTGATTACCTCAAGGCAATGGGACCGGGACACAATCTCTACGTGGGTTCCTTAGAGAGGGAGAGATATTGTTGTGCGTGCCACTTGCCACAATCTTAAACTCTCTTGGAAAAACTGGGCAAACTACCTGAGGTATGGAAGTCAGCAAATGTTGTTCCATTTTCAAAATGGAGACAGAAAAGAGGCACTAAAATATAGACTGTGTCAATTGACGTGTATAGTATGCCAAATGATTATGGAGATGATTATCAGGAGGTAGAGTGGTGGAGCACCTGGAACGGACAGGTGTTTAAATGCCAACCAGCACGGATTCACGGATGGCAAATCCTGTGTCACAAAACCTTCTGGAGTTTTATGATAAAAACAGAAGTAAGACAAGTGAGAGCGGGTGGGTTGATTGCATCTTCTTTGGGACTACAAGAAGCTTTGACACAGTTCCTCACAAGGAGATTAGTGCAGAAGCTAGAGCATCAGGCGCATATAACTGGAAAGGCACTGCAATGGTTCAGAGAATACCTGAAAGGGATGGCAAACAAACGAGTCTTGGTAAGTAATGATGTATCACTGTGGGCACCTGTGACGAAGCGGGGTCCCACAGGGGTCGGTCCTAGGACCAGTGTATTTTGGTATTTGTGGAACGACCATGAAGGAAGGGTTAGATCCAGAAGTGTCCCTGTTTGCAGATTTTGTGATGTTTATGAGGGAATTAAACTCTGATGAGGGAACCAGGAGACTTCAAAGTAGACATGGACAGACTGGGACACCTGGTACAGCAAATGGCTTCTCGAATTTAATCCTGCCAAATGCAAAGTCCTGATGATAGGGGAAGGGCAAAGGAAACCACAGGACAGAGTATAGGGCTTGGTGGGCCAAAGATGCAATCCTCACTCAAGGAGAAAGATCTTGGGGTGAGTCTATAACACCGAGCATGTCTCCGGGAAGCACACATCAATCAGATAACGCTGCAGCATTTGGGCACTGGGCAAAACTGAGAACAGCATTCCGATCCTTAGTAAGGATCATTCAAAGACACTGTACCCGTGTATGTCAGGCCCATACTGGAGTATGCAAGCACCTGTGTGGAACCCGCACTGATAAAGCACGTCAAGAACTAGAGAAAGTACAAAGGTTTGCGACAAGATTAGTTCAGAGCTAAGGGGATGTCATATGAAGAAAGATTAGGGAAAATCGGCCCTGACGACACTGGAGGAACAGGTGGGTCAGAGGAGACATGATAACGGACATATTAATACTGCATGGAATAGACAAGGTGGACAAAGACAGGATGTTCAGGGGGGGACACAGAAACAAGAGGCCACAATTGGAAGTTGAAGGACACAAATGTGTCAGAGGAGATAGTAGGAAGTATTTCTTCAGTCATAGAGTTGTTAAGGCAGTGGAATAGCCTACAAATGTCGTAGTGGAGGCAGGAACATACACAGTTTTAGACGGTTTGATAAAGCTCATGGAGCGGGGAAGGTGAGAGAGAGGGCCTAGTAGCAAAACGTGAAAGAGGCGGGGCCAGGAGCTAGGACTCGAACCCCGGCAACCACAAAATGGTGAGTACAAATAGGTGAGTACACACAACACACACAGACACACACACAGCACGGCTGTGAGGCAAACAGGAGTTCTTGGTGTCCCCCTCTGTTCCTCGATCGGACAGAACACTGGAGGAAAGGATGATGCTGAAAGAGAGAGGTGCAAAAACGAAAGGAGAAAGGGGGAAATGAAAAAGGAGAGCAGATTATAACCCGGAACAAGTGGAAGGACATAAAAAAAGGAACACTACCCCAGAAAAACACCTGCAGAAGGACTCAGACACGACACCCCAGGCAACTGAACTATCCAACCAACTCATACTCAACGATCCCTCTGTTCCCACCCCCCGACACCTCAGTTAAGCATTAGAACAGGAAGTTAAGGTTTGGTACTATATTGCAGATGAATTAAACGAATAAACATAATGAATGGCAAGAAAGAATCAAGAGAAGTCCCAGGACATCATAGCAGTTACAGAAAACAAACTCACGGAAGACAATAAACTGAGGCAATCTTCCCACCAGGGATACCAGATCTTGTGGAATGATAGAAGGGGCAGAGGGGGAGGAGGGGATGCATGCTCATAGAAAAACAGTTGGAAATTCGAGAAAATGGGAGGCATCGACGAGACGGGAGAGACTACTTAGTAGGTATCACTTCAGTCTGGGGAGCACAAGGTGGTCATTGCGTGTTGTTAATGCAACACAGAACTAGCAGGTGGCCATGACAAGAGATGGAATATGATAGAGAGCAAACAGAGCAATGGTGGGACACACTTGCTGAGGGGGCAAGAAGAGCTCACTCCAGCAAGCAAAGTTGCTGTTATGGGGGATTTCAACCACAGGTAGATTGACTGTTGAGGAAAACCTGGAGTCATTTGGGGTCCCAAAAACATGGAGAGCAGATGTTGGACGTTGGTGCTGGAAAAATCCTCATGCACCAAATGTTAAGGTTACTACCAGAGTGAGAGGGGAGGATGACCAGCAAGATTGGACTTTGTGGTTACCTTGGGCAGTTCAGATATTGAGGACATCACGTATGTGAGTCCCCTTGGAGCTAGCGACCACGTGGTTCTGTGCTTTGAATACATAGTAGAGGTGCAAGTGGAGAAGTAACAGGAATTGAATGGGAAAAGCCTGACTATAAAAGAGGGGACTACATGGGGTTGGGGAACTTCCTGCAGGAGTTCCTGGGACAGAGAACTTGCAGGAAAGCCAGTAAACGAAATGAGGGAAATATGTAACAACATAATGCAAGGAGGCAGTGGAAAGGTTTATTCCCAAGGGCAACAAAAACAATGGGAAGACCAGAACGAGCCCCTGGTTTACCCGACGGTGAAAGGAGGCAAAAACAAAGTGCAATAGAGAATGGAAAAAGTACAGAATGCAGAGAACACATGAAATAGGGAAATCAGTCGCAGAGCCAGGAACGAGTATACACAGGTAAGGAGGGAGGCCCAACGACAGTATGAAAATGACATAGCATCGAAAATCAAGACTGACCCAGAACTGTTGTATAGCCACATCAGGAGGAAGACAACAGTCTAAGACCAGGTGATCAGATTGAGGACAGAAGGTGGAGAACTGACAAGAATGATCAGGAGGTTGTGAGGAGCTAAAAGGAGATTTAAAGGGAAAGGGTTTTTACATTAGAGACAGGAAGGGCTGTGGGAAGACAGCACAGAAGGGAACATCAAGAGGGAATATACCAATTAGTGTTGGATGACATACAAACAACCGAGGAGGAGGTGCAGAAGCTGCTAAGTGCCCTTGATACCTCAAAGGCGATGGGACCGGACATTCCCATGGGTAATTAGAGAAGGAGCAGAGATGCTCTGCATGCCCCTAACCACAATCTTCAACAAAACCCCTTGAAACTTGGCAGCTACCTGAGAAATGGAAGACAGCTAATGAAGTCCCCATATTTAAGAAAGGAAACAGAAATGAGGCGTAAACTACGACTGTGTCTTGACATGTATTGTGTGCAAAGTCATGGAGAAGATTATCAGGAGGTGAATGGTGAAAACCTGGGAAAGGAACGAGTTATAAAAAGAAAACCAGCATGGGTTCATGGAAGGCCCAAAAACCCGTGTCCCAATCCTCCCGGAGTTTTATGACAAGGGTTTAAAAAGAAGTAAGCATGAGAGAGAAGGGTTGGTTGATTGCGGGTTTTTTTAGACTGCAGGAAGGCCTTTGATACAGTTCCCACAAGAGATTAGTGCAGAAGCTGGAGGATAGGTGCATATAATAGGGGGGCATGCAATGGATCAGGGAATCCCTGAGAGGAAGGCAGCAACGAGTCATGGTACGTGAATAGGTATCACAGTGGGCGCCTGTGATGAGCGGGGGTCCCACAGGGGTCAGTTCTAGAACCACTGCTATTTTTGATATATGCGAACGACATGATGGAAGGAATAGACTCTGAAGTGTCCCTATTGCAAATGATGTGAAGTTGATGAGAAGAATTAAATCGGACGAGGTTGAGGCAGGACTGCAAAGAGATCTGGACAGGCTGGACATGTGGTCCAGAAACTGGCCTTCTCGAATTCAATCCTTCAAATGCAAAGTCATGAAGATTGGGAAGGGGCAAAGAAGACCGCGACAGAGTATAGGCTAGGTGGACAAAGACTACAGACCTCACTCAGGGAGAAAGACCTCGGGGTGACCATAACCCCGAGCACGTCACGGGGGCACACATCAACCAAATAACTGCGGGCAGCTTTAGGGGCGCCTGGCAAACCTGAAAATAGCGTTCTGATACCTTAATAAGGAATCGTTCAAGCACTGTACACTGTGTATGTTGGGCCCCATACTGAGTTGCAGCACCAGTCTGGAAACCACCCCTTGTCAAGCATGTCAAGAAGTTAGAGAAAGTACAAGGTTTGCAAAAAGGCTAGTCCAGAGCTCAGGGGAAGTCGTACAAGGAAGGTTGAGGGAAATCAGACTGACGACACTGGAGGACAGAAGGGTCAAGGGGGGGACATGATAATGAATAAAAGGGATACTGTGGGGAATAGACAAGGTGGACAGAGATAGGATTTTCCCAGAGAGGGGACACAGAAACAAGGGGTCAAAAAGGGGACTTGAAGATCAGACGAGTCACAGGGACGTTAGGAAGTTTCTTCAGTCATAGAGTCGTCAGGAAGTGGAATAGCCTAGCAAGTGAAGTAATGGAGGCAGGAACCATACATAGTTTTAAGAATAGGTATGACAAAGTCGGAAGCAGAGAGGGGAGAAGCCCTTTAGTTGCGATCAGTGAAGAGGTGGGGCAAGGAGATGAGTCTCGACCCCTGCAACCACAATTAGGTGAGTACAATTAGGTGGTCAATTAGGTAAAGTACACACACAAAACACACACAAACCAAAACGTAACCTAAAAACATTAGCTCATAAATCCCCCAACACACACACACACATTTTTCGATAAGCTGAAGCATCTAGAACATCCCAACAGGATAAAAAAACAAAAATGGGCTCTCAAAAGGGAGGACGTAAAAGGCAAGGGACCGATGATGGCTGGTCGGAAAAGGAAAAAGGGTTTAGAAACGGCTCAAGAACAAAATGGAACAATGGAAGAAAAGGTTAAATGAGCTTTGCAATAACATGTTAGAGCAAATATCTGCAGAGAGCAAGAAGTGGGAATCATGAGCTGTAGTAGCTGAGGCAAAGATACAGAGATTGGAGGAAGAAATGGATGTGCTGAAGAAGGATCTAATGATGAGGTCCAAAACGAGCAAGATGACTGAAATGGGAACAGCAGGCAGCGAGGGGACTGAAGGAGGGGATGGATCTAAGCAGTCTTTTGCAGAAGTAATTTCAGGCCATCATGGTGTCTGGGAGATGATTAGGGAAACAGAAAAGGAGATGCTTAAATCACATCTAAAGGTAAAGAGGGAAAAAAAAGGGAAGAGGAGAGGGAGAGGTCAATCATTATTCATGGGCTTCAGGAGGCTGAAGGGCAGACCTATGATGAAAGAAAACATTGGGAGTAAACAGAGATTAAGAACATCATTGCAATAACAGGAGAGAGGGACATGTCTCTGGTAGAAAATTTTCACAGACTTGGGAGGTGTTCGAGGGAAAAAAATCGACCAATCAGATTGACATTCAAGACAGATGTGGTAAGGACAGGATATACACAATAGAAACCACTGTTAAAGGACTCTCCAGTTTATCAAAAAGTGTTCCTCATCAAGACAGAACATAAAAGGGAAAAGGGAACAACTGAAAGTGAGAGAAAGACAGAATAGTGGAAGGAAAGAGAGACAGGACAGGCAATGACAGACAGGAAAACTCAGACTTTGGGGGAACATCAACACAAATGCTTCAGAAACCTCTCAACCCCTGTCACCACATATCAACCAAAACACAGTAAACAGAAACGAACCTCACCCCATAGCCCCCACCCCTAAGCACTAATTCCACAATCCAGCAGCCTCGCATAATATTGTGCCTGCCTCCCACCCTCACAGCCTGCACTTCCTCTTCCATCTCCCAAAATACAGAAATAGTAAGGAAGCTAAAGGTATTGTACACCAATGCAGAGGGAATAACAAATAAGAGTGAAGAGTGGCAAGAACGCATCATTGATTGCATCACATGACATCTTAGCACTAACGAGACAAAACTTACAGGGAGGGATAACAAAATAAAAATTTTTCCACCTGGATATCAGATTATGAGGAAAGAGAGAACAGAGGAGGGGGAGGAGTAGGCATTGCTCATAAAAACAGTGGAGTTTTGAGGAGTTTGGGAGGAATGGAAAAAAGGGGAAAACAGACGACTTCATTGTAGGAACACTTCAGATGGTGGTCCAAAGGTGATGATAGCAGTGTGTATAACCCACCACTTAACAGCAGGAGAACAGAGAAAGAGTATGATGTGTGCAATAGGGCAATGGTGGATACACTAGCTGAAGTGGCCAGGAGGGCTCTATGGGTTAGGACAAAATTGCTTATAATGGGGGATTTCAGTCATAAAGAGATTGACTGGGAAAACTAGACCCACATGGGGGACCAAAAAACATGGAGGACTAAGTTGTTGGAGACTGTATTGGAGAACTTCATGCATCAACTGTTAGGGATACAACCAGAGAGAGAGGAGAGGATGTTGCAGCAAGGCTGGATCTCATATTAACCTTGAATAGTTCGACATAAGGGATATCACCCCGAAAGACCCTTGGCGCTAGTGATCTTTGATGTCCTGAGTTTTGAATATCTTGTATAGCTAAAAGTGGAGAATGCAGCAGCACGAGAAACAAAGAGAGAAACCAAACTTCAAAAAAGGGGACTACATAGGAATGAAAATTTTTCCTGCTGAAGTGCGTGGGAAAGAGAACTAGATGGAAAGACAGTAAATGAAATGATGGAAATAGTGGACCACTAAGTGCAGGGAGGCAGAGGAAAGGTTCTTACCAAAGGGCAACAGAAAAAATGGTAAGACCAGAGTGAGCCCATGGTTTAATTGGAGGTGTAAAGAGGCCAAAGCCAAGTGTGGTAGAGCATGGAAAAGGTATAGAAGGCAAAGGACTCAAGAGAACAAGGAGCTGAGCAGAAGAATCAGAAACGAGTATGCAAGGATAAGGAGAGAGGCCCAGAGGCAATACGAGAACGACATAGCATCAAAATCCAAATCTGAACCAAAGTTGTCATACAGTTTCATTAGGAGAAAAACAAGAGTCAAGGACCAGGTAATCAGGCTGAGGAAAGGAGGAGGGAAGCTCACGAAGAGTGACCAAGAAGTATGTGATGAACTAAAAAGATTTAGAGAAGTATTCACAATAGAGTCAGGAATGCTTCCAGCAAACTGTGGAAGTAGGGTGCACCAGCAGGTGCTGGACACAATACACTTAACCAAGGTAGAGGTGAAGAAACTGCTAGACAAACTCGACACCTCAAAGGCGGTGGGCCTAGATAACATATCTCCATGGATATTGAGAGAGGGAGCAGAGGATCTGTGTGTGCCACTAGCAGCAATCTTCAGTAAATCTGTTAAAACTCGACAGTTGCCTGAGGCCTGGAAGACAGCACATGTAGTTCAAATTTTTAAGAAAGGGGACAGACAGGCAGCATTAAACTACAGACCAGTGTCACTGACTTGTATAGTATGTAAAGTCATGGAAAAGATTATCTACAGACCAGTGTCACTGACTTGTATAGTATGTAAAGTCATGGAAAAGATTATCAGGAGAAACGTACTGGAACACATTGAAAAGATTGGGCTCATACATGACAGTCAGCACGGCTTCAGAGATGGGAAATCTTGTGTTACAAATCTACTTGAGTTCTACGATAAGGTAACAGAAGTAAGACATGAGAGAGAGGATGGGTAGATTGTATCTTTTTAGACTGCAAGAAGGCGTTTGAGGGCAGTACCACACAAGAGACTGGTGCAAAAAATTTGAGTAGGCAAGAGTAACGGGGAATGTACGCAATGGATCAGGGAAATACTTGACAGGAAGGAAACAACAAGTGTTGGTACGTGATGATGTCGGAGTGGCGCATTTTGCCAAGTGGGGTTCCACAAGGTTCAGTCTTAGGCCCGGTGCTGTTTCTTGTATACGTGAATGACATGGTGGAAGGAATAGATTCAGAAGTGTCACTGTTCGCTGATGATGTGAAACTGGTGAGGAGAATAAAAGTGGGCGAGGATAAGTTAAGATTACAAGGGGATCTGGGGCACACTACAAGTTTGGTCCAACAAATGGCTCCTGGAATTTAACCCCGTAAGTGTAAAGTCATGAAGATTGGGGAAGGACACAGAAGACCGCTGACGGAGTACAGGTTAGGAAACCAACAGCTGCAAACGTCAACTAAAAAAAAGGATCTTGGGGTAAGCATTAAAACGAACATGTCCCCTGAGGCACACATCAATCAAATAACTGCTGCAGCATATGGGAGATTGGCAAACCTGAGATTGGCGTTCAGACATCTGAGTAAGGAGTTATTCACGATATTGTACACCGTGTATGTAAGGCCTATACTGGAATATGCAGCGCCAGTATGGAACCCTCATTTCGTCAAACACGTCACGAAATTGGAGAAAATGCAAAACTTTGCAACATGATTAGTCCCGGAACTGAGGGGTATGTCTTATGAGGAGAGGTTAACACAAGTATATACTCTCTCCCAACTAAACCCCACTACAGGAAAAATTCTCTAAAACATATATACGTTCTCCATTACAAAACTTTAATGAGTCATTACAAAATTTATGGAAGTTTTCCGTCCTCATCAAACAGGATAAGCACATTTATATAATTTCTAAAATAAAGTCGTTTTCACTCACTACAAACTCCCTTAATCAAGGCCAGGCTGGGAAGAAATGCACAGTATACAACAGACCTTAAAGGAAAATATCAGAGCTTAAAACTCCATAAAAACAATAATAAATAACAAAACAAAAAATAATTAACCTTATTGCCCATACCAATATCGCACTGAAACATGCACAATAAAGGCTATATACGTACATTCTACTAGACCCACATAGCTACTGCAAGGTCTTACACCATTCACAGTTGATATATTAAGGTCATGACGACCCTGACACAATCAGAGAATTCTCCATATGTTATTACATAATTACATGACTGCATCACCTTTGCTTTCTGTACCCCCAGCATGCTACATGCATTATGCACGCATCTACCCCCTTCTATACCTAAAAAGGAGGATATAGCAAATAATATTGTTGCAGAAAAAACACCAGGAGGCAGCTCTGATGAAAACTCACACTCACACGAGCTTTTAAATCTCTGCACAAAAATTCAATTTAAACAGCAAATAAAAGAGCCCACAAGGACTGGAGGAAAAACACTAGACCTATCTTCACTAACAATGATGATCTGATAAGAAATGTCACCATATCAAAAACAATATACTCAGATCACAAAAATAAATTTAGGTTCAGACATGTATGCATGGAGCCCCAGGGCGACAAAATGAGGGCTAGTCATGAGGGAGCATTCACCAAATTCAACTTCAATAACAAAAACATAAAGTGGGACCAAGTAAACCAGTCCTAACCCATATAAGCTGGGAAGATATACTAAGCAACACAGACCCAAACTTATGCCTAGAAAAGATTAACTCGGTGGCACTCGATGTATGCACAAGGCTTATTCCTCTAAGAAAAAGGAGGAGTAGATGTAAAATAGAAAGAGACAGGCGCTCCCTTTACAGGCGACGGAAAAGAATAACAGAGCGGCTAAAAGAGGTCAATATATCTGAAATGCGCAGGGAGACACTGGTCAGAGAAATAGCAAGCATCGAACTTAAGCTAAAAGAATCCTTTAGGAGTCAGGAATCGCGGGAAGAACTAAAAGCCATAATGAAATCGAAAGAAACCCAAGTATTTCTTCTCCTATGCCAAATCAAAATCGAGAACAACGTCCAGTTTTGGGCCCCTACTTAAACAAGATGGGTCCTACACAGATGACAGCAAGGAAATGAGTGAGCTACTCAAGCCCCAATATGACTCATTTTTTTTAGCAAGCCGCTAACCAGACTGAGATTTCGAAGACCAAAATGAATTTTTATGAGAGAGCCACAAAATTTGACTAACACAAGCCTATCCGATGTTATCCTGACGCCAAATGACTTCGAACAGGCGATAAATGACATGCCATGCACTCTGCCCCAGGGCCAGACTCATGGAACTCTGTGTTCATCAAGAACTGCAAGAAGCCCCTATCACGAGCCTTTTTCCATCCTATGGAGAGGAGCATGGACACGGGGGTCGTCCCTCAGTTACTAAAAACAACAGACATAGCCCCACTCCACAAAGGGGGCAGTAAAGCAACAGCAAAGAAACTACAGACCAATAGCACTAACATCCCATATCATAAAAATCTTTGAAAGGGTCCTAAGAAGCAAGATCACCACCCATCTAGAAAGCCATCAGTTACACAACCCAGGGCAACATGGGTTTAGAACAGGTCGCTCCTGTCTGTCTCAACTACTGGATCACTACGACAAGGTCCTAAATGCACTAGAAGACAAAAGAATGCAGATGTAATATATACAGACTTTGCAAAAGCCTTCGACAAGTGTGACCATGGCGTAATAGCGCACAAAATGCGCGCTAAAGGAATAACAGGAAAAGTCGGTCGATGGATCTATAATTTCCTCACTAACAGAACACAGAGAGTAGTCGTCAACAGAGTAAAGTCCGAGGCAGCTACGGTGAAAAGCTCTGTCCCACAAGGCACAGTACTAGCTCCATCTTGTTCCTCATCCTCATATCCGACATAGACAAGGATGTCAGCCACAGCACCGTGTCTTCCTTTGCAGATGACACCCGAATCTGTATGACAGTGTCTTCCATTGCAGACACTGCAAGGCTCCAGGCGGACATCAACCAAATCTTTCAGTGGGCTGCAGAAAAACAATATGAAGTTCAACGATGAGAAATTTCAATTACTCAGATATGGTAAACATGAGGAAATTAAATCTTCATCAGAGTACAAAACAAATTTGGCCACAAATAGAGCGAAACACCAACGTCAAAGACTAGGAGTGATTATGTCGGAGGATCTCACCTTCAAGGACCATAACATTGTATCAATCGCATCTGCTAGGAAAATGACAGGATGGATAATGAGAACCTTCAAAACTAGGGAGGCCAAGCCCATGATGACACTCTTCAGGTCACTTGTTCTATCTAGGCTGGAATATTGCTGCACTCTAACAGCACCTTTCAAGGCAGGTGAAATTGCCGACCTAGAAAATGTACAGAGAACTTTCACGGCGCGCATAACGGAGATAAAACACCTCAATTACTGGGAGCGCTTGAGGTTTCTAAACCTGTATTCCCTGGAACGCAGGAGGGAGAGATACATGATTATATACACCTGGAAAATCCTAGAGGGACTAGTACCAAACTTGCACACGAAAATCACTCGAAAGCAAAAGACTTGGCAGACGATGCACCACCCCCCCAATGAAAAGCAGGGGTGTCACTAGCACGTTAAGAGACCATACAATAAGTGTCAGGGGCCCGAGACTGTTCAACTGCCTCCCAGCACACATAAGGGGGATTACCAACAGACCCCTGGCAGTCTTCAAGCTGGCACTGGACAAGCACCTAAAGACAGTTCCTGATCAGCCGGGCTGTGGCTCGTACGTTGGTTTGCGTGCAGCCAGCAGCAACAGCCTGGTTGATCAGGCGCTGATCCACCAGGAGGCCTGGTCACAGACCGGGCCGCGGGGGCGTTGACCCCCGAAACTCTCTCCAGGTAAACTCCAGGTAAACATACACCTCACTCTCACACCCTCCCCAGGAGGCGACCCCGCTGGGACCCCCTGACTTTCCTCTTCTCATATGTAATCCCCAAACCCTAACCCCTTACTCACTCAGCCCAAGTTGCAGATTCATGAGAAACCCTAATGTTAACATTCTATAACCTTCCGAAAAATCCTGATAAACCGTAACCGCAAGTACCCGCCTCCGCACCTCACAAACCCCCCTCCCCCTCATCACCCACGATATATATATATATAATCCAACATTATATAATCCAAAGCTCTTGTGACACTCGTCAAACCCTCCCACATCTAGGCTTAGTGCATGCAGAACCGACACCTCTCGGCCCCCCACCCTCTGTACCACCCTACCAATACCTAACACTCTCCAGCCCCTCACAAAAGTACACTGCATAGAACGCCGTCTCATCCCTCCCCACAGATTCCACACCTCCCACCCACAATTACCCTTCTGGTTCTTAGTACCTCTCCCGACGGTAGTATGCCATGCAGAAAATGATACGTTACCTCCCGCACCCTAGGATTTAACTTCAGCTTGCTAAACCTATACTAAATACTCCTTCATGCATGCATGGGGAACAATCCCTCAGCTGGTACAACAATCCTCCCTGCAAGCAACCTACACAAAACCCCTATTCGAATTTTCCTCGGTTCTCTAACCAACATCAAAGCCCTCAAAACAATTTCACATTCCCTCAACTCCACATCACCATACAACTTACCCAACCTATCATGTACTTTTTTCAGCTCCCCCCTCCTCACTTCCTCACGCAAAACCTCCCATTTAAGAAAAACACATTTAACCCTCCTTCTCAGATCCATCAACCCCAACCCACCCTGGTGCACAGGTAACATTACAACCTCTCTCCTCAGCCAATCACAACTTGAACCCCACAAAAATTTAAACACCAGTCTCAGAATCCCTACAATCGCCGTCCCTGTTATTGGGAACACGGCTGCTACATGCCAAACCTTGCTATACAAGAGTACGTTTATTACAATTGCTCTTTGTGTGTGTGTTTGTGTGTGCGTGTGTATGTGTATGAGTGTATATAAGTGTGTGTGTGTATGAGTGTGTGTGTGTGTATGAGTGTGTGTGTGTGTATGAGTGTGTGTGTGTGTATGAGTGTGTGTGCGTGTGAATGAGTTTGTGTATGTGTGTGTGTGTGTGTGTGTGTGTGTGTGTGTGTGTGTGTGTGTGTGTGTGTGTGTGTGTGTGTGTGTGTTTATGTGTGTGTGTGTGTGTGTGTGTATGAATTTGTATGTGTGTGTGTGTGTGTGTGTGTGACTCAACAATCAATATTTGCACCAATAACTCACTACAGTTGTGACCGAGTGTGGAAGTGTGAATTGCTCATTACACTATAATTTGTTTATGATTGTAGCCATGTATAAACGTAAGTAACCATTCTTACAGTATTCATTACCTTTGTAACTTGTGAGTTCATTACCTTTGTACCTAGTTCAGCCATCACAACTTTGGGAGCCCAGTCCCTGGACCCATTACGTACCTCTGTAATCTGTAAATACCTTTGTAACTTGTCATGATTGTGACTAGACCTACCTGGAGTTCATTACCTTTGTAAATTGTGAGTTCATTACCTTTGTAAATTGTGAATTCATTACCTCTGTAACTTGCTCAGCTATCAAAACTTTGGAGTCCAGTCCCTGGACCAATTATGTACCTCTGTAACCTTTTGACTACCGCCCACAGGATGGGTATGGGGTGCATAATAAACATATTAAACTAACTCTTTGCACGAGGGTCAGATGCTGAGGTCTCAATGCACCCAGACACCCCAGGATCCTTTCTAGCAACCTATTTGAGTTTTCCTCTCGAGCAACGTCCAAGTCATCCCTATAGATGATACTACAAATTATTAAAGACACCGTTTGTTTCTTCACAACGTTACATCTCCCGCCCCCCTCTACCCAATCACCCAACCCCATGACCAATGACTTCTCACTATTTACCTGCATCCCTGTTGCACTTCCAAACAATTGCACAATATCATCCAAAACCCCCAATGCCATCCCTTCCCGAACCAGGACTGTTGTGTCATCCATATATCCTATTATTCCAGGCCACACTTTCCCTACCTCCCCCCCACTCCCACTCTTGTTGCATGCACTACGTTCAATCATTCTATAGAAGGGGTCCTGAATGAACGCAAACAACATTTGTGACATGGGACACCCCTGCCTAAGTCCCCTACCCATTACAATCTCTTCCCCCTAGCATCCATTAATCTGTACCCTCATCTTAGCTCCTTTGTACAATGTGGTTACCCAATTAACTCTTTCTTCCCCATAACCCTGTCTCCTAAGTATAGCTCCCAATGCTCCCTTTTCCACTCTGTCATAGGCCCCCTGCCAGTCTAAAGCCAACAACGCTGCCCCCCTTCCCCTCCCTTTTGACTCCACAAAACTTCTCAGTATCCCATGACCTTCAGTCATCGACCTTCCAGGCAATCCATACTGCGTTTTCGAAGCCACTCTCCCTATCACACATTTAAACCGATTATCCAAGACTTTAGCAAACAACTTATAATCTGCACATAGCGGTATGGCACGGTACTCCTTGAGGGAGGTTTACCTGGAGGTGTCGGGCAAAAAAATGTAGCTCTTTTGTTTACCGACCGATTTCCTCCAGTTTTGGTGCACAAGACAAAGTGTTTTCACTCATTCTTGAAAATATTTATCAAAAATATACCTCAAACAACAACTGAGAAAAGACTGAAAAAGATTATTTACTGAAAATGCCCTTGTGCCCAACTTTATTCCTGTATGGGACTACGTAAGGTTGTTTGGACACTTGGCGCCGAGAGAACAATACTTATACGTATTTGCTAATAGCACCTTTCCTCTAAATAACTTATCTTTATTTCACAAAAAAATAAAGTTTGTTAGTTCCTGGAATGTTGCAAAAAATCTGCCATTTACTCCAACATAATTCCGAAAGCATTTGGAATATTTCCAAAAATGACCTTTAGCTAAATAGAGAAATCATTATTCTACAATGTCTGTGAATATTATTCCATTTAATTAAGTAATAAAGGAAGAATGATGGGCATTAGGTGAATAAATTACTTCCGAGATGGAACATTAAAATGGTATAAAATACCGACAGGTTGTTAGGTAAGACACATATGCAACAGTTAGATATCTTTATTTCGAAACGTTTCGCCTACACAGTAGGCTTCTTCAGTCGAGTACAGAAAAGTTGATAGAAGCAGAAGAGACTTGAAGACGATGTAATCAGTCCATCACCCTTAAAGTTTTGAGGTGGTCAGTCCCTCAGTCTGGAGAAGAGCATTGTTTCATAGTCTGAAACAATGAGGGACTGAGGGACTGACCACCTCAAAACTTTAAGGGTGATGGACTGATTACATCGTCTTCAAGTCTCTTCTGCTTCTATCAACTTTTCTGTACTCGACTGAAGAAGCCTACTGTGTAGGCGAAACGTTTCGAAATAAAGATACCTAACTGTTGCATATGTGTCTTACCTAACAACTATTTCCGAGATATTGGCCGAGAGCGCCGGCCGGCCCCCCGTCTCGAAAAAAAAAAAATCGCGAAAATCGCATTTATTTCGGTGAATTTCTTAGTAAACTGGTGTTCTAGTGCAGTTATCCTCTTCAACACACCGTTTTCTATCATTGAAGACCAAGTCATACAGCAAGAAGTCGAGGGGTAACAATTTTATATCGAATATTACTGGTGGATTTTTTGCCATATTGTGGCCTATTTTATTCAGTCTAGAGTATATAACATGTTTGTTTGTTATTTATAGTGCTTATTATATCATATTAGATCAATTCTGATAGATAAATAAGCCGTAGAGTTGATATATAAGCTGATATAAGCGTGATAATGACGTGATTTCTCCTGGCACTCTCGGGAGCGGTGGTAGGCCTGGTAGGCTCTAAGTCTACGGATAATCTCCGCCTACTGTTTTATGATGCCAAATAGTCAGTTATTATATTAGAAAGAATAATGCAAGTAAAAGAGATAAAAACAAGGAAAAAATTCCAAAAAATATATGGGCTGTGAGCAGACGTGCTACCCACATCGCCGTCACCTTACCTGATATAAATGGCTATAATTTCTTGTAGAAACGTCATAGAGCATTGATTCTTGTACCATTGTGTTGCCAAAGAGTTAAGCTATTTTTCGGTATATATAACACAATTTCCATAATTTTTCGATTTTTGGTTGAGAGCGCGCGGAAACTTGCCCTACAGCCCCTTGAGGGGGGGCCTCGGGCAAAAAAATGTAGCTTTTTTGTTTACCGTCCGATTTCCTCCAGTTTTGGTGCACTAGACAAAGTGTTTTCACTCTTTCTTGAAAATATTTATCAAAAATATACCTCAAACGACAACTGAGAAAAGACTGAAAAAGGAATGATTTGCTGAAAAATGCCCTTGGGGGCGATTTATTCCTATATGGGACGACGTAAGGTTGTTTGGACACTTGGTGCCGAGAGAGCAATGCTTATACGAATTTTACTCAAGGCCTTTTCTCTAAATAACTTATCTTTATTTCACAAAAAAATAAAGTTGTTAGTTCCTGGAATATTGCAAAAAATCTGCCCTTTACTCCCACATAACTCCGAAAGTATTTGGAATATTTCCAAAAATAGCTTGTAGAAAAATAGAGAAATCATTATTCTACAATTTCTGTGAATATTATTCCATTTAATTAAGTAATAAAGGCAGAAATAGGTACCTTAGGTGAATAAGTTACTTCCGAGATATTGGCCGGGAGCGCCGGCCGGCCCACCGTCTCAAAAAAAAAAAAAAAAATTCGCGAAAATCGCGTTTGTTTGGGTGTATTTCTTAGTAAACTGATGTTCTAGTGCAGTTATCCTCTTCAAAACACCGTTTTCTCTTACTCAGAGATCAAAGAATACAACATGGAGAGCAGTAACTCATTTTTATCGAAATTTTCCCGATAATCTCTCGCCATATTATGGCCTATTTTTTCAGTTTAGAGTATATAACATGTTTGTATGTTATTTAGAGTGTTTATTATATCATATTAGATAAATTCTGATAGATAAATAAGCCGTAGAGTTGATATATAAGCTGATATAAGCGTAATAATGAAGTGATTTCTCCTGGCTCTCTCTGGAGCGGGAACACTGCCGAGCGTTCCCATATGATTAATGGTTGTCTCTAAGTCTAGGGATAATCTCCGCCTTCTGTTTTATGATGCCAAATAGTCAGTTATTATATTATAAAGAATAATGCAAGAAAAAGCGATAAAAAGCAAGGAAAAATTTCCAAAATATATATGGGCTGTGAGCAGACTCGCTACCAATATCATCGTCACCATACCTCATATAAATGACTATAATTTCTTGTAGAAACGTCGTAGAACGTTCATTCTGGTACCAAAGAGTTAAGCTATTTTTCGGTGTATATAACTCAACTTCCATAATTTTTCGATTTTTGGTTGAGCGCGCGCGGAAATTGCCCGAGGGCCCCCTTGAGGGTGTGCTGCCCCTTACCCTTCTGGACCAACACAACAACTGCTTGCTTGTTCCCCATCACACCCTTCTCCTTCATCTGATTTAATAACCTAACCATGAAACCCCTTATCACCTCCCAATGTTGTAGATAAAATTCAGCCGGGAGACCATCTATTCCCGGTGCTTTGCCCTACCTCATTCCCCTTAAAGCCAATTCTATTTCCTCTTCCGTTATTACCCCTCTTAATGCCTTCCTATCACTATTCCCTAAATTACACGTCACATACTCACACAGCTTCTCTAAAGCCAATACCCCCCACTTGTCCAATACCTTTCATACCAGTTATCCGCATATTCACACATTCCTTTCGTGGCCTGCATCTCCTGACCTACCCTATAAGTAAGTCAATAAGTAAGTAATTAAGTTTATTCAGGTATACACAAATACAGTTACATAGAATTATCATACATAGCAGGATATGTGTAGAGAACCTAGGATAACCCAAAAAAGTCAGACACAGTGACTTATTTCCATTGGGGTCCTCCCGCCATCTCATGTACTTCTAACCTTGGAATGGCTGTAACCTGCTGCCTTTGCTTTTGACGTCATCATCATAATTAGTTATGGGGACAAGTGCATTTTCCAGTCTTGTTGGCTCCACTATTTGCTGGTTTATCTGGAGTTTATCTGGAGAGAGTTCCGGGGGTCAACGCCCCCGCGGCCCGGTCTGTGACCAGGCCTCCTTAGGTCAGTGTCCCAGGATGCGACCCACACCAGTCGACTAACACCCAGGTACCCATTTTACTGATGGGGAACATAGACAACAGGTGGAAAGAAACACGTCCAATGTTTCTACTCTGGCTGGGAATCGAACCCAGGCCCTCACCGTGTGAAGCGAGAGCGTTAACCACCAGGCCAGAGAATTAATAGTTCATGTGTATGTGAATTTTCATCTAAGCTTCCTCCTGCTAAAATATTATGTGCAACTTTCCTCTGTTTTACGTGTCTTAAGTTGAAATCCCCCAGCATCAAGTCATTTGGGGCAGGAGTTGGAAGATTTTCCAGTGGTGTGGTGTAGTGCAGTGATGGAAGATGTATTATATAGTTCTGTAAGATGTGTACTATAGTATTGGTATTAGATGTAGAGTGTAGATGTTGGTATATGGGTAGTGCAGTGATACTCACCTTGTTGTACTCACCTAACTGTGGCTGCAGGGGTCGATTCACAGCTCCTGGCCCTGCCTCTTCACTGGCCGCTACTAGGTCACTCTTCCTGCTCTATGTGCTTTATCATATCTCTTCTTAAAACTATGTATGGATCCTGCCTCCATTGCATCACTTCCCAGACTATTCCACTTCCTGACAACTCTATGGCTTAAGAAATACTACCTAAGATTCCTGCGACTCATCTAAGTTTTTCACTTCTATTTGTGAGCCCTTGTTGCTGTATCCCATCTCTGGAACATCATGTTTCTGTCCACCTTGTTGATTCCTCTCAGTGTCTTATATGTCGTTATCATGTCCCCTCTGTCCCTCCTGTCCTCCACTGTCGTCAGGTCGAGTTCTCTTAGCCATTCCTCGTAGGACATGCCCCTTAGTTCCGGAACTAGTCTCGTTGCAACCCTATGTATTTTCTTTAGCTTCCTGGCCAGGTAAGTGTTCCAAACTGGAGCTGCTTACTCCAGTATGCCTGACTTACACGGTGTACAGGGTCAAGAACGACTCCTTACTGATGTATCGGAATGCTGTTCTGAGGTTTGCTAGTTGTCCATATGTTGCAGCAGTTATTTGGTTGATGTGCGCCTCAGGAGATGTGCTTGGTATTAAACACACTCCAAGATCCTTTTCCTTGAGTGAGGTTTGTAGTCTTTTGCCCCACTGTCTGCGGTCTTTTTTGCATTCCCCTGATCTTCATGACTTTGCACGTGGTGGGGATGAAATCCAAGAGCCAGTTACTGGACCAGGCCTGCAGGCTATCCGGATCCCTTTGTAGTAGTGCCGTATCCTCCTCCGACTGAATTCTCCTCAAACAGGGACACTGCAAACAGTGTCCCTGCAAACAGTGACACTTCTGAGTGTATTCCTTCCGTCAGGTCATTCACATGTACCAGAAACAGCACTGGTCCTAGGAATGACCCCCGTGGTTCCCCGCTCGTCACAGGCGCCCAGTCTGAGATCTCATCACATACAATGACTCGCTGATGCCTTCCCAACAGGTATTCTCTGATTCATTACAGTATCTTCCCTCTTATACTTGCCTGGTCCTCCAGTGTTTGCACTACTCTTGTGTGGAACTATGTCAAAGGCCTTCTTTTAGTCCAAGAAAATGCAATCTACCCACCCCTTTCTCTCTTGTCTTACTGCTGTCACCTTGTCATAGCACTCCAGGAGGTTCGTGACACAGGATTTCTCATATGAATCCATGCTGGACATTCCTTTCTAGGAGGTCCACCATTCTTTTCCTGATAATCTTCTCCATGACTTTGCATACATGTCAGCGACACTGGTTAGTCATTTAATGCTGCGTATCTGTCTCCTTTTTTAAAAATTGAGTTAACATATGTTAGCTTCCAGAACTCTGGTAGTAGCCCTGCTTCGAAAGATGTGTTGAAGATTGCTGTTAGTGGTACACAGAGTGCCTTTGCTCCCTTTCTTAGGACCCACAGAAAGATGTTATCCGGCTCCATCACCTTCTAGATATCTAGTGTGCTTAGCAACCTCTTTGCCTCATCCTCGGTTGTATGTATCGTGTCCAGCACTTGTTGGTGTATCCCATCTCTCCGTCTTTCTGTAGTCCTTTCTGTTTCCACTTTGAATACTTCTTTGAATCTCATGTTGAGCTCCTCACATTCTTCAAGGTCGTTTCTTGTAAACTCCCTTCCTTCCTTCTTCAGTCTGATTAGCGCACATGGATTTAGCTTTTCTTCACTTCTGGGTGAACCAAGGGCTCGTCATGGCCTTCTCATAATTACTATTACCTTTGGGTACAAATCTGTCCTTGGCTTCCTTGCATATTGTTGTCACATATTCTATCATTTCATTTACTGATTTCCCTGCCAGTTCTTTATCCAACTGAACCTCATGCAGGAAATTCCTCATGCTTGTGTAGTCCCATCTCTTGTAGTTTAGCATCAATTGCCCTGCCTTTCATATGTGATGTCCTCAATATCTGCACTACTGAGGGTAAGTACTAGGTCCAGTCTTGGTGGTTCATCCTCTCCCATGTCTCTGATAGTGTCTCTAACGTGTTGCTGCATGAGGTTTCCCACTATGACCTCCATGATCTTAACCCTCATGTTTCTGGGCCCCATGTGGCTCCAGGTTTCCCCATTAGATTTCTTTGTGATTGAAGTCAAGCAGGGCCAGAAGGGCCCTGCGTGATGCATTGGGGAGATCATTGATGTAGATGAGAAAGAGGAGTGGGCCTAGACACTACCTTGGGGTACTCCTACAGCTACAGGTTGGATAGCAGAGTTGACTCCATTTGCATGTACATACTGGTGTCTGTCGTTAAGATAGGATTTTAGGTAGTCAAGAGAATGTCCTCTTATGCCGTAATGATTCAGTTTGAGGTGCAAAAGATTTTGGTCAACTTTGTCAAACGCTTTTCTTAGGTCGATGAAGAGCCCCAGGGGATATTAATTTTTATCGAGAGCTGTGTATATTAGGTCAAGCATTTGTATAATAGCATCATTCGTGCTTTCTTTTGGTCTAAATCCAAACTGTCATGGGTTAAGTATGTTGTTGGATGTTAGGTAGGAGTAAAGTCGCTTGTGTATTATTTTTTCAAATATCTTTGATAGTAAGGGCAAGTTTGAGATGGGTCTGTAATTGTTCAAATCAGTTGGATCTCCACCTTTGTGGATCGGAGTGACCCTTGCTGTCTTGAATATGGATGGGAAGGTTGAGGATGCTATAGATTTGTTAAACATTGTTGCAATAATGGGCAACAGTTCTGGTGCAGCTTTTTTATATATGAATGGCAGCAAGTTATCTAGATCACATCATTTGTTTTTTAATGATTTAATGATGAGTGAAACTTCAGTGGGATTAGTTGGAGCTTGGAATAGAGTATTTGGATAGTTGCTGGTGAGGTACTCGCTCGGCTGGGTATTTGAGCTAGGAATTTGACTCACTAGCTTTGATCCTACAGTAGAGAAGAAGATATTAAATTTGTTTGCCATGCCTATAGGTTGCATGTGAGGTTCAGTGAGGTTTAGTTAAGTCTATCTCTCTATTTCCAGTCGGTTTCCTTCAGCCCAAAATTTTGGAGAGGGTTTACCAGGTACTTTTCATGTCACCTTTCATTTCACTAAATCTATTTTCATTGACCTCTTCACTTTCGGGCCCGGAGGTTGTGCTGCACCTTAGCTCTATCATTTGTCACACACCCTTGGTGGAGAGCGAACGTTGGCTGTTGTGCTTCTTCTGTTGGTAGCACTGCGAGATTTTCTCAAGATGGCGCAGGCTGTCAGGAGACGTGTCAACACTGTGTGCATAGAAGTGCTGAAAGGTGCAGTGTATAACACAAATGCATCTGTTCTACTGCCTGCTATCTTACGAGATACATATGGAATCAATAATGAAGATCTGTACGGCGTTGCATTAAACGACTCAACGAGAATATTCGTGAAATTTGTGACGACTGTGACGTATGACAAGATGGTGGATCAGTACCAGGATGTGTGTATGACAGTTAACCCTGGTTTGGAAGCGAGAATGAGGGACTTGGGTAAAAGTACGGAATGTTCCCTTTGAGGTGGATGAAGAAGACATCAGAGCGTCATTTGAGGAATATGGAGTGATACATCAAGCAATGATTGGACGATGGTCAGATGGTATGTATGCGGGACTGTGTGAGGGATCTTTCACTCACAAAATGTCCTTGCGACGATCCATACCTTCATTTGTGACTTTGAGTGATTTTAAAACTCAGGTAAATGTCACGTATGCCGGGCAAAGGAGAACCTGTCGATTGTGTGGTGCATTTGAACATGTTGCTGCACAGTGTCCAAGACAGTCGTCGACCGGGACACAGGGGGCAGGGGCAGGAGGGGAAAAGGAAAGAGAGGTGATGTCCCAGTCTACAGGAGAACATATTCGAGAACGTAGGCTGTGGAGTGAGATTGTGGATGACAGTCCAGAGGAGTGTGCTACGTTACCGGAGGTAACAGAGGACATTGAGAAAATATGTATGGAGGAAGAGGTGGAACAAGTGGATTTGGGTAGTGAATTGTCGGCTGCCATAAATAATGTTATACAGGAATTTTTGGATGATCAGCATGAAGCTGGAATGCTGAATATATGCTTGCATGAGCAACATATGAATCAGGGGGTGAGGTCCTTGAGGGAGGCAATGTGAGTAGGAGGGATGGGCAAACACAAGGGCTCTGTGAAACTGTAGTTGAAATACACAAGGAAGGCAGTCCGAAAGAGATGATCACTGTTGCTGCTTCATGTAAGAGGGAGGCAGTTGCCTCGGACAGTGATGATATTCTTATGCCTGCACAACGTCCTGGTAAAAAACAAACAGTGGATGTGACTAGGAAAGTCATTGGGGAGGGGGTAAGGGGAAGGAGAAAGCCGTGACTAGGAACGGGCATAGTGAAAAGAATACTGATCAAAAACGTAAAGAAACACATGGTAAGAGATCGATTGGTAAGCCCCCATTAGCATTTTTAAGTGTTTAACATTGAATATAAATGGCCTCAGGGCCGAAGTGAAAAGGAGGATGTTCAATGCCTTTTTAAGGCGATATGAGGTACATGTTATCCTTTTACAAGAACATAATTTTAAGTTTGGTCGGGATTTATTAGTTGACGGGTACAAAGTTTATGCTGGGTATACAGGTAAACTCAAGGGAGGTGCAGAGACCATTCCATTTCAAATGTTACACTGGGAAGAAGGGGGGGATGGGAGACTTGTAAGGGTGGATGGTACATGGGGTGGGGTTCCTGTGTGTTTAGTAAGTGTTCATATGCCTGCTGATAGCAATAGGCGCGTAAAGGAAGATTTTGTGAGGGATGTTCTTATTTATCATATGCAAGGGCTTCCTATATGTACATTATTTGGGGGGATTGGAATTGTGTGATCCGTAGGAAGGATGTGAAGCCGAGAGGAGCCGGGCGTGTATTGGGGTCCTACGGGATGCTTTAGGGGGAGCAGGCTTAGTGGATGTAGTGAGGGGGGAGGGGTGGAACGTGGAGCATACTTATGTGAGGAGAGGATATGCAGCACGATTAGACCGTATTTATGCTTCTCCCGGGTTACAGGTTGCTAATACAGAAACTATAAACGTTGTGTTTTCAGATCAGAGAGGAGTGGTCATGGATGTGGGATGAGGTGGTTTGCCAAAGCGTTATATGAGTTATTGGAAAATTAATGTGAGATTGTTAGATGAGCAGGACGACGGTGTTAGTTTTGTTGAGTGGTGGACAAATGAATGGACCAAGGGGAGAAAGGGAGGTGATATACTACGATGATGGGAGGAATATGCTAAACCAGGAATCAAGAATTTTATATGAGGAAAGGAAAGGAGGTAAGCTATTGGAAATATGGCTTACAGAGATATTTAGAAGGGCAGTTGAAACAGTGCTATGAAGGTTTCAGTGGGGTTTATCCAGAACAAGAGATTGAGGGCATCAAAGCGCAATTGATGGAAATGCAGAATGCAAGATTTGATTGTGAGATATTGAGAGGTGGATTGAAAGATGTTTTATGGGGAGATAAGCCATCTGCCTGTGTATTGAGGTGATTAAAGACAAGATAGGATAATGACTATGATGAAGTTGGACGTACATACGGATGTGGGAGGGTATACGATGGGACAGAGGTTAGTAACTACGAAAAGTATGAGTGTTTATGCTGATAAGTGGTTTGAGATATATATGAGAGGGGGAAACAGAAAGATAGGAGATCTGAAGATTTTAGAGAAGGGGATACGGAGAAACCTAGAGTCAGCAGATAGAGCGATGATAGAAGGGCCTATAGATGAAGAGGAAGTGTGGACGGCTTTAAAAGGGATGAGTGTCAGGAAAGCACCTGGGATAGATGGAATCCCAAATGAATTTTATTTGAGCAACTGGGATGCCATGAAGGATTTCTTGGTGCAGATGGTGAATGAGATGAAGGATAAGGGAAGCATGAGTCTAACACAAAGGACAGGTGTAGTAGTTATGGTTCCAAAGGGGGAAGTACAGAATAACATCTTAAATTATAGAGGTTTATCATTAATGTGCGGGGATTATAAATTGTTTGCCAAGGTTTTATGTAACAGGTTGCGTAAAGTAATTCGGAAGGTTATAGATATGGGACAGATGGGTGTGCCAGGGCGAAGAATGTTTAGTGGGCATGGGAGGATAAAGGATTATATATAGGAGCATAGGATGGACGGCGGAGGTGTTCTTGCTTTGGATTGGAAGGTGGCTTATGATTGTGTAGAGAGAGAGACATTATGGATGATTATGAGAAGGATGGGTTTCGGTGAGGAAATTGTGCAGTGGGCGGAAACTTTATATAGAGGTGCAGAAATACGAGTGCAAATAAATGGAAGGGTGGGAAAGATGGTTAGTATGGGTAGGGGGCTGAGGCAGGGATGCCCCATGTCTCAAATCCTATTTGCATGTCTGCAAGACCCATTATATAGGTTGATAAATGAAGGAGTAAGTGAGGGGGGTTAAAACTTAGGGGTGCTACGGGTATAGTTGATTATGATGATGACACGACAGTCTTAGTGGGGGGAGAGGAGGGGTTAAAAAATGTAAACAGAATTGTTGAAATATTTAGTGGAGCAACAGGTATGAATGTTAATAGTGAAAAGTCGAAATTACTGGAGGTGGGGTCATGGGTGGGAGGGGAACTGGGAAATAAGTATGGATGGCAGGTTGTAGAGAAGATAAAAATTTGTGGAGTATTGTACAGAGTGGCAGCGCAGGGGGCTAGAGAGGTAAATTCTAAAAGGGTAGTGCAAAGAGTATTGCTTAGGTTAGGGGGAATAAGGCCGAGTGGTTTGACTATACAACAGAGAGTCATTGTAGTTAATACACTCATTTATCCTAAATTGTGGCACGTGGCTGTGGTGTACCCATTGATGGTGAAAGATGTGCGGCAAGTGAAAAGGAAAGTACTGAATTTTATATGGGGATATGGTTGTCATTTGCTGAGGCAAACAGTTGTAATGACACCGCTGGCGAAAGGGGGTTTAGGTTTAATTCCTTTGGGTAGCAGACTAAAGAGCATATATGTGAAGCATTGTTATCTGAGATTGGGTGGGGAACGTGGTGTCAGAGTGAGGGATGTGATGGAAGATGTGAGGCAGTGGTGTGGGGGTAGGGACTTAGAGGAGTGTATGAGTATGTTGAGATACTTATTACAAGTAAGAATCCGGGAAATGTAAAGGCGTGTGTTTTGGGGAGGTTGGAAAGATGTCAAGAGGTGTTGGAAGGGGAGACTGTTTTTCCATTATATAATTGGACACGAATCTGGGGAGCATTCAGTAAGTTACGGTTGAAGTCAAGGGTAAGGGAAACTATGTATAGGTTTTTACATGGGATTTTGCCAACTAAAGTACGAATGTATCAGATGGGAATTTTGCAGTCTCAACATTGTGTTTTGTGTGTGGGGGAGGAAACAGCATATCATGTGGTGTATTTCTGTGAGCATATTGAGAGGGCACGTCTATGGTTTCGCAGAGTCTTGGATATGGTGGGTGGGAGTGGGTTAGTAGTATTAAGGGCATTGAGTTTGGATATAGAGGGAGTGGGAGATAGTGTGAGGAGGGCCATCATGTATTTAGTGGCAGATTATATTTATATATCGTGAGCGATCAGGGAGGTGGGGGGGGGAGGAACGAACAAGGGCTTTAGCAGGACATTTCTATAAAACAAAGTGTATAAATGAGGTAGTGTATGGACGTAGATGGGCTATAGATTTTCCGGTATCGTATAGAGGTATGACTGTGAGAGGGTTGCACGATTTAGTGTTGTAATGGTTGGGTGGACTGGTCTCTGCATAAGGGGGGAGGGAGAATGATTTACATGGACATAGAATTGCTAGATTATCATGAATCTTAAGCACTGATTACACTGTAGTGGTGTTTTCATCGGTATAATGAATTACATGGAATTTGAATTGCTCGAACAACTAGAATTTTTTTTTAGCACTGTTTAACTGTAGTGATGTTTATCCTGAGAAGCGAGAGGTGGCTTATTATTACAACTCAGGATTCCAAATGGCCTGTTATCCCGGGTGTAAAGGGAGCAAAATAAACACAGCAGAAAAGTTTTGACTTATATTATCCTTCACCAGCAATATGTACACTATGTACAGTGATAAGTATAGTGCACTCCACGCTAAGCAAGGTAGAAATAGAAGCCACTAGAAAGCAGACCGTGCTTCAACCAGCTCTAGAATGGAAATGACAAGGGCAGACAGGAGAGTGGTACCCACATAACCTCTGCTATTGCCAAAACCATCTTCTTATTGGCTGGAACCTGGTCACTAGTTGAACGACGGGGCCCCATCATCAACTCTCAGCAACCTGGTTCGCTGATTGGGGGATATAGCTTGTAAATGAGGGTGTGTACATGCGCCGAATAAAGGTTACTTACTCTTTGCATGCCACACCCCCACCCCAAGAAGGCTCAGGATTAGGCTGCCACCTCCCAGCGGTTACCGTGCCGCCATGGCACAAAATAATGGGACCGCCTTTCCTCTCCACCATCCAACTCTTAGATAGAGCTCAGCTTTTCTCGTGACAAAAAGCCAAACCCTAAACTCAGAGTGAGACAGCAGTCAGTTGGGCTAGCATAGGTCCAAGACACAGGCAGATGGTAGCCCACATCCCCTCACTAAAAAAAAAACCCACACCAGGGGATAAAAAAAAAGAAAAAAAGAGCGTGAAAAGGGGTTACCACAAATAATATGACATCCTAACCTAAGTAAATAAAATTATACTCTAGATAAAGAGTCTGCCAACACATTTTCTTTGCCGGCAATATGTACAATTTTAATATTATAGGGCTGCAGCCTTAGCGTCCAGCGCATGAGCCTTGTGTTGTGGTTCTTCATGGTTTGGAGATAACTAGAGGATTGTGATCACTGTAGACGGTGACCACCTGCGATGTCTGGCCCACATAAACATCGAAATGCTCCAAAGCCAGTACCAGCGTGAGAGTTTCTTTATCGATGGTAGGGTAAGCCCTCTGATGCGGCTGGAACTTGGCTGAAAAGTATGCTACAGGCTGCAACTCCTCATTCTCGTTTTGTAATAGTATTGCCCCAACCCTAGACTCACAAGCATCAACCTGTAATGAAAAAGATTTGGAGAAGTCTGGAGACAAGAGAATGGGTGCAGTACACAATATTCTTTTTGCTTTGTCAAAAGAAGTTTGACAATCTGGGGTTCAATTAAAGGGAACTTTGTGACTGGTAAGAGATGTAAGAGGGGCCACAATGTCTGAGGATTTTTTACAGAATCTTCTGTGAAATCCTAACATGCCTAGGAAACCTTGAAGAGATTTTCTATCATGAGGAACTGGATAATCTTTAATAGCAAGAACTTTAGGAAGTTTAGGGGCAACTTTACCACTAAATACTTCATGGCCTAGAAAAGTGATAGTGGCCTGGCCAAAGGAAGATTTAGATAAATTAACTGTTAAATGGGAACTCTGAAAGGTCGCAAAATGAGCCTTAATTCTAAGTAGGTGTTGATCCCAAGTATCAGACACCACAACAATATCAACAAGGTATTCTGCCGTGCCTTCAAGTCCTTTAATAGCCTGATGGATAAGTTTCTGGAATGAAGAGGGGGAATTTTTCATTCCGAAGGGGGTAACTGCATATTGATAATGACCTCCTGGAATTACGAAGGCAGAGATTTCCTTCGCCTTATCCGTCAAAGGTACCTGATAGTAACCTTTAAGGAGATCTAACTTGGACACAAAAGTAGCCTTACCCACAAAGTCAATTACGTCATCCAGACGAGGAAGAGGGTAAGCATCTGTAATTGTGACCTCATTCACCTTACGGTAGTCTGTACACATACGAAACCCTCCATCAGCCTTCTTCACAAGGATGCACGGTGAAGCCCATGGACTAGATGACTCCTCCACTAAACCATGCTTTAACAAAAATTCTACTTCCTGCTGAAGTAGCCTTTGCTTTTCAGGATTAGATCTGTAGGGGGAGAGTTTAATAGGGTTAGAGTTTCCCACATCTACATCATGATAACCTAACGTTATCTATTTTCTCACGTGTAGGTATACCTCGTGAAATTCTGTCTGACAAAGGGGCACAATTCACTTCAGAATTAATGGAACACGTTTATCAACTTGTGGGTGTTAAACCTCTTTTCACTACACCTTACCATCCGATGTGTAACGGAAGAGTGGAGCGACAACATGCCATCCTAAAGTCAATATTAAAAAAAACTATGTATTCTTAAACCAACGGACTGGCATAGATTCCTACCATGTGCTCTTTTCGCAATGCGCGAGATTCCAAGTGATTCCCTTGGTTATTCCCCTTTTAAATTGCTTTATGGGAGACAAGCTCGTGGACCACTATCTATTTTGAATGAACTTTGGTCCAAAGATATTAAACCTGAGGTTCAAAACAGCTATCAGTTTCTTTTAGATCTAAGGGAACGATTAGAAGAAACCGCCGATTTGGTCGGTAAAAACCTAGAGATGTCTATGGAAACATACAAGACCTATTTTGACCATAAAAGCTCCAAGCGTACGTTCAATGTTGGTGATGAAGTTTTAGTTCTCCTACCTGACAAATCCAACAAATTGTTAATTACTTGGCGCGGACCATATAAAGTAGTGAAGGTCTGTAACAAGGTAGATTATATCTTGGATGTCAAGGGTAAAGAGAGAATGTATCACGTCAATATTTTGAAACGGTACCATCGAAGAGAAGTTAATCTTTGCGTAAATTCCTTTGACGAAGATACTACTTCTTACAGCGTGGTTACAAGTGGTGATTCGTACGAATGTAGAGTTTGTATTATAGAAGACGAATCTGTTACAGAATCAAAGGAACTACTGGATATCTTAACGCATGATCCCTCACCAATGAAGTCAAATGTCAACATTAACAACGACTTGTCAAATAAACAAAAGTCGCAAGTAAGTGCCTTAGTAAACACATTTTCTGACGTATTCACAGAGGTACCAGGACTTACCACCACTATTGTACACAAGATTGAATTGTCGGATCAGGAACCAGTAAGGCGGAAAATCTACCCTGTTCCCGTTCACCTACGGAAAACTTTTGATAATGAGGTTGACAAACTATTTAACTTAAACGTCATAGAACCTTCGAAATCAGCTTTCTGTTCACCAGTTGTTATGGTTAAGAAACCTGATAATTCTTACCGACTGGCACAAGATTTTCGTTATTTAAATACTATAACTAAATGGGATGCAGAACCCATGCCAGTAATTGATCATGACTTGTACAAATTCCATGACTGCAAATTCTTCTCAGAATTAGACATCTCACAAGCATACCATCAAGTGCCATTACACCCAGACTCGAAACCATACACTGCTTTCCCTACTCATAGAGGTCTAATGCAATATCGCACAATGCCTTTCGGCTTGGTTACCGCATGTGCCACGTATATTAGGCTTATGAGAATAGTTCTCTCTGATCTAAAGAATGTTTCAGTGTATTTTGATAATATTTATATTATGACAAGTGTCTGGGAAGACCATCTAAATACACTAGCGCTTGTTTTGAAAAGACTAAGAACTCATGGCCTTACAGTTAAACCACAAAAGTGCTTTCTTGGCTATCATAAGGTACAATACCTTGGGTTCATTATCTCTGACAACAACTTCTCACCACTTCCTAATAAGACCAAAGCTGTTTTAGAAAGTACATTCCCTGCTACCAAAAAGTTATTAAGAAGTTTCCTTGGATCTGTAAACTTCTATAGAAGTTCTGTACCAAATCTAAGTAGTTTAACTTCAGTTCTTACAGACTATTTGAAAAAGGGTGTCAAGGAACCTCTTAGTTGTTCTGAGGAAGCCATCCAAAGCTTCGAAGAAATTAAAAGGATATTTTCAAACCCCCCTGTCCTAAAATTACCAGATATTAATAAAATATTTTGTCTCCGAACAGATGCCTCCCATTCTGGACTCGGGGCTGTACTACTTCAATATTATGAGGAGACACCTTTCCCAGTATCTTTCGCCAGTAAGAAGCTTCTGCCCAGAGAAGAAAGATATTCCACTGTGGAGAAAGAATGTTATGCTTTAGTATGGGGTATAAGTAGATTTAAATACTACCTATACGGTAAACCCTTTGTGCTTGAAACAGATCACAAGCCACTGATGTACTTGGAAAACTTTAAAGGATCAAATAGCAGACTCTTGAGATGGGCTCTGGCTATTCAGCCCTATAAGTTTAAAGTCGTTTATATTTCTGGCTCTGAAAACCACCTTTCAGATTGGCTGAGCCGAGGTTGTATTTAGTTCTTTTCCCTCTGTTCGTTGACTTATTGACTCCGTCCACAAGTTTTGGAAGGGGGTATTGTGAGGGAAAAGTAGGTGTAAGTGGGGTTAAGGTTGTTCAGGCAACCAGGAACTAGTAGTGGGTTACGTCGCGCACCCCCCCCCCTCTGGTGGGCTGGGGCGAAACTAGTTCTTGGTGTCTGATTTGTTCAAATTTCTACTCCTGGTAATATTGACCTTACCTGGTGTGGGTTGAAGTTTGGAGAGTCACTTCACCTCCACTCTTCTCCTAATCAGGTAGGGTGATCTACCAGGAGTATTACTGTTTGTTCCTTTCTTTTGTTTGCTGGTTACCAGTAATGATTTTGGCATTGATCATTCTTTTCCATTCTTAAATGTTATATTATCATGACCATGGGTAACCAGTTTATTTTTTCTTATTACCAGCTCTGTTCCTGGCGTGGTCATCCAGGATAGACGCCAGATAAAGGAGCAAGACATGTGTTAATAATACTTATTAACATTCTACTACTACCGGCCCTTACCTGTTCTACTTGTGGTACTCCATCCAAGTGGTAGGAGATTCCAAAACATCGGACTATTACCATCCGCCCAGGATAACCTACACTCATAATATCAGATCTATCCAGGGCCTTACCTACTCCTGCCCAACTACAAGAACCGAAGGCCATATTTTTTTTTATTATATTTAAATTTTAAGTAAAATCCTCAAATCATTATTCTTATTTTTCCTAGTCGTTTCTTTATTTATTTATTTTTCCATTAGTTTTTTTTGTTCAGATGGAAGGCGTTCCACTGACATAGTGGACCTACACAATCTATAATTAAATCTGCAAAAGGTTCTCCATCAGCAGGTATAGGTTGGAGAGGTGCAGGTTTAATGGAATGTCCAGGTTTCCCTACTTGCTGACATTCTCGGCAACACCTAACATGATTCTTCACATCTTTCTTTAATTTTGGCCAATAAAATTCTTTTGTGATTCTTACAAGTGAGCAATATGCTCCAGTATCTCTAAAGGTCTTTACTTCAGTTGTTTCTGAGTTTTCCTGAAGGGAAATAAGACTCTTGCAATAATAAGGGGCCATACCTTTTTCTACTTCTCTCAGGGACATGTTACTAGGGATATTAGAGATTTTCCCAATGGGTTGGGGTTTGTGGGGCAGTTGGGACAGATATGACCTACTTTGTTACAGAGGAAACAGACGACAGGCTTGCCCTTTACTCCCTGCGGACGTTGCAACTGGTGTCGCTCTGGCTGGTGTCTCTCTGGATACTGTTGTCGAGATGCACCATGTTGAGTAGTTTGTCTCTCAGCAGGTAGACCATAAGTTGAGAAGCGTGGCTCACCAGGTGACTTAGTTGGCTGACGTAGACGTTCTCCCCCTGGCTGGCACTTCATTCTCCAAGGTTGACGATCTCTGCTCATGCCAGGCTGTTGAAAAGAGAGACGGGACTGCTCGGACAAGGAGCGGTTAGTTTCGAAGGTATCAGCCAACCTGGCTGTCTCCAATGCAGTGGTTAAGTCACGATCCTGCAGAAAGACTCTAACCTCGGGTCCCACAGACTCCAGCAGATTATCGATCAGAATAAGCTGTACCAAATCTTCTAAGATAGAGACACCACTTGCTTCATACCAGCTGGTAAAAGCTTTGGTTTGCTGTCGTACAAAATCCACTAGGGATTGACCAAGCTGCCGCCTGCTTAATTTAAAAAGCTTGCGATATTTGGCTGGGATACATGTATATGCTCCCAACACTGTGGTCTTCACTACTTGATAATCAGAAAATTCAGCGTCATTTAATACTGACGTAAATTCCTGTGCCTTACCAAACAATGCTGTATGAACCAACGATGCCCAATGCTGTTCTGGCCACCTCAAGGCTCTAGCCTGATTTTCGAAGCTTTCGAAAAATTGTTCTGGTTCGGCCTCATTGAAGCGGGCAACAAGCTGTACTGCTTTTTGCAAACTAAAATCATTTACAGAATGCGAAAACTGCCTCCTTTCTCTTTCCCTATCAAATTCTTCCCTTGCGAATGATCTCTGTTCCCTAATTTGTTCAAGATTGATTTTTACCAGCTCAAGTGCCAATGACGCTGATTCACCTTGAGACAACCCAGCTGCACTATACTGACTATTTTGCTCCATTGATATATCATCTTCCTCCTGCGAGAACATAGTAGTTTTTGCCCTAGCTCCCGTAGAGGGAGGAGTCTGATGTGCCATCTCTTCTTCTATAAGTTTGTCAGCAATCAGTGAACGCAGTTGCGCAGCTGTGAGAGTGCGTTCGTATTTAATGCCAATGGAACGAGCAATTTTCCAACAATGCTGTAGGGACAATTTATGTAGGTTATGCAAAGTATATGCTGACACTAGACGTCTGACTCGTCTAGGTGGCATAAGTTATTCGCTATGCACAGTACGATTGCAGAATACCCCAACATAACACATTAACAGAACACGCTTGGCTATGCACAGTACGATTGCAGAATACGCATACAAGCAAAGCTGACTGCAAAATTCTCCACACCGAACAGGCTAGTAACAACTGACACCCAAAATTTGTAAAGCAATGCTAGACAGCTACACTGTTCTAGAAGATTTACTGTAGCGAGGCGAGCACACCGAACAAGCTAGTAGTGAGCTGTTGAACAATTACACAATAGCAAGGCTGACAGTAACAAAGCAACTGACACGCAAAATTTGTAAAGCATAGGCAAAGCTAATGCAATGCCAGACAGCAAGCTGCACAATGTTCCTGCTACGAGCTTCACCATAAGCTCAACCGTTTCTCTAAGTCCAGCTCCAGATCCCGGACAGGCCCCCATATTACAACCCAGGATTCCAAATGGCCTGTTATCCCAGGTGTAAAGGGAGCAAAATAAACACAGTAGAAAAGTTTTGACTTATATTATCCTTCACCAGCAACATGTACACTATGTACAGTGATAAGTATAGTGCACTCCACGGTAAGCAAGGCAGAAATAGAAGCCACTAGAAAGCAGACCGTGCTTCAACCAGCTCTAGAATGGAAATGACAAGGGCAGACAGGAGAGTGATACCCACATAACCTCTGCAATTGCCAAAACCATCTTCTTATTGGCTGGAACCTGGTCACTAGTTGAACGACGGGGCCCCATCATCAACTCTCAGCAACCTGGTTTGCTGGTTGGGGGAGATAGCCTGTAAATGAGGGTGTGTACATGCGCCGAATAAAGGTTACGTACTCTTTGCATGCCACACTTATCAATTCGATTAGGTGCTATAATGTTCTATTATGAACCTAAGTGTGTGAAAAAGCATAGTCTGAAATTGCTATGTAACTTGTCAGTAAACATCTATATCTTTTTGTACATGTTAACATGTGTTAACTAATATAAATCTGGGTATATGAAATACATTTATGTGTTTCAATATCTAGTGAACTGTTATTATATTAGTTGACATTCTCCACTGTTGTAAAGTTGTGTAATTATCTATAAATTGTCCTAAAGTGTAATTGTTGTTAGTTCTTTGAATAGTTATACGATGTTGTGAATTCTAGTGCAAGAGTATTGTTTTTTTGTAGTGTGGTAAAGGAGGGGAAGTATGCAAGTCATTCTGATGGAATCATAATTCACATGTAATGCATGTGTGTACAATGTATATAATGCATGTGTGTACAATGTATATAATGCATGTGTGTACAATGTATATAATGCATGTGTGTACAATGTATATAATGCATGTGTGTACAATGTATATAATGCATGTGTGTACAATGTATATAATGCATGTGTGTACAATGCATATAATGCATGTGTGTACAATGTATATGGAAGTCATTATTTTGTACTAATACTGAGGTAAATTTCATGTCAAGTACATTTAAAATTTACAAGCATATTGTGATATATTTTGAATGTTACAAAGTATATTGTTGTGTAATCTTGTATTTCGTAAAAGGATAAAAAACCTAGGTTGAGGGATATTTTGTATTCTATTAAGATCATGTAAGATCATGTATTGTAAGATTATGTATTGCAAGTATAAAAAAATTTATTTTTTCTGTGGAGAACTAGATGAGGGTTTTTATATTTGATAAAAGTATTGCAATGTTTTAAAATAAAACAATAAAATATGGAGTACATCAAACTGTTAAAGTAAAAGTTCTTCCTTGTGGTTTAGCGCAACTTTTTGAGTATATTAATAACAATAAAGTAAAATTGTGGAGGGAGGGGGGTGAGTCACCTGCATCATACTGTGTTAGGTGTATATCAGCACCATTATGAACAGTGTTACTTTGTGCACTGGAACAGTCACTGATGATGCCTATTTTTATACATATTTGTATCATTTTATATACGTGACTATATTTGTATGCACCGTTTAAATAAAATAAAAAAAAAAGTTTAATATGGGGATTATCATTAGGAGACTGATCCGACTAAATAAAAAGTGATCTTTATTATAAAAGAATCCATATAAAACTTAGTATATGATACAAAGTTCTCTCTTGTAGTGTTATACATAAAAGTTCACGTTGTCTGGGACTAACTAATCTTCTAGAGCGGGGGAATGTATTAAAGGCTGAGTGTCTGAATGTGCTCAGAAGAGTATGAACAAACTCTGAGAATGTGTGTGGAAACCTACTCAGAGCAAGGGCTGTGAACCTACTCTGAGCAAGGGCTGAAAACCTACTCAGAGCAAGGGCTGAAAACCTACTCAGAGCAAGTGTTGTGAACCTACTCAGAGCAAGGGCTGAAAACCTACTCAGAGCAAGTGTTGTGAACCTACTCAGAGCAAGGGTTGAAAACCTACTCAGAGCAAGGGCTGAAAACCTACTCAGAGCAAGGGCTGAAAACCTACTCAGAGCAAGGGCTGAAAACCTACTCAGAGCAAGGGCTGAAAACCTACTCAGAGCAAGGGCTGAAAACCTACTCAGAGCAAGGGCTGAAAACCTACTCAAAAGCAAGGGCTGAGAACCTACTCAGAGCAAGGGCTGAAAACCTACTCAGAGCAAGGGCTGAGAACCTACTCAGAGCAAGGGCTGAGAACCTACTCAGAGCAAGGGCTGAGAACCTACTCAGAGCAAGGGCTGAGAACCTACTCAGAGCAAGGGCTGAGAACCTACTCAGAGCAAGGGCTGAAAACCTACTCAGAGCAAGGGCTGAAAACCTACTCAGAGCAAGGGCTGAAAACCTACTCAGAGCAAGGGCTGAAAACCTACTCAGAGCAAGGGCTGAAAACCTACTCAGAGCAAGGGCTGAAAACCTACTCAGAGCAAGGGCTGAAAACCTACTCAGAGCAAGGGCTGAGAACCTACTCAGAGCAAGGGCTGAAAACCTACTCAGAGCAAGGGCTGAGAACCTACTCAGAGCAAGGGCTGAAAACCTACTCAGAGCAAGGGCTGAAAACCTACTCAGAGCAAGGGCTGAAAACCTACTCAGAGCAAGGGCTGAGAACCTACTCAGAGCAAGGGCTGAAAACCTACTCAGAGCAAGGGCTGAAAACCTACTCAGAGCAAGGGCTGAGAACCTACTCAGAGCAAGGGCTGAAAACCTACTCAGAGCAAGGGCTGAAAACCTACTCAGAGCAAGGGCTGAGAACCTACTCAGAGCAAGGGCTGAAAACCTACTCAGAGCAAGGGCTGAGAACCTACTCAGAGCAAGGGCTGAGAACCTACTCAGAGCAAGGGCTGAAAACCTACTCAGAGCAAGGGCTGAAAACCTACTCAGAGCAAGGGCTGAAAACCTACTCAGAGCAAGGGCTGAAAACCTACTCAGAGCAAGGGCTGAGAACCTACTCAGAGCAAGGGCTGAAAACCTACTCAGAGCAAGGGCTGAGAACCTACTCAGAGCAAGGGCTGAGAAACCTACTCAGAGCAAGGGCTGAAAACCTACTCAGAGCAAGGGCTGAGAACCTACTCAGAGCAAGGGCTGAAAAACCTACTCAGAGCAAGGGCTCAGAACCTACTCAGAGCAAGGGCTGAAAAACCTACTCAGAGCAAGGGCTGAGAACCTACTCAGAGCAAGGGCTGAAAAACCTACTCAGAGCAAGGGCTGAAAACCTACTCAGAGCAAGGGTGGTGAACCTACTCAGAGCAAGGGCTGAAAAACCTACTCAGAGCAAGGGCTGAAAAACCTACTCAGAGCAAGGGCTGAAAACCTACTCAGAGCAAGGGCTGAAAACCTACTCAGAGCAAGGGCTGAAAACCTACTCAGAGCAATGGTGGTGAACCTACTCAGAGCAAGGGTGGTGAACCTACTCTGAGCAAGGGTGGTGAACCTACTCTGAGCAAGGGTGGTGAACCAACTCAGAGCAAGGGCTGTGAACCTACTCTGAGCAAGTGTTGTGAACCAACTCAGAGCAAGGGCTGTGAACCTACTCTGAGCAAGTGTTGTGAACCAACTCAGAGCAAGGGCTATGAACCAACTCAGAGCAAGGGCTGTGAACCTACTCTGAGCAAGTGTTGAGAACCAACTCAGAGCAAGGGCTATGAACCAACTCAGAGCAAGGGCTGTGAACCTACTCTGAGCAAGTGTTGTGAACCAACTCAGAGCAAGGGCTGTGAACCTACTCTGAACAAGTGTTGTGAACCAACTCAGAGCAAGGGCTATGAACCAACTCAGAGCAAGGGCTGTGAACCTACTCTGAGCAAGTGTTGTGAACCAACTCAGAGCAAGGGCTATGAACCAACTCAGAGCAAGGGCTGTGAACCTACTCTGAGCAAGTGTTGTGAACCAACTCAGAGCAAGGGCTATGAACCTACTCTGAACAAGTGTTGTGAACCAACTCAGAGCAAGGGCTATGAACCAACTCAGAGCAAGGGCTGTGAACCTACTCTGAGCAAGTGTTGTGAACCAACTCAGAGCAAGGGCTATGAACCAACTCAGAGCAAGGGCTGTGAACCTACTCTGAGCAAGGGCTGTGAGCCTACTCACAGCAAGTGTTGTGAACCAACTCAGAGCAAGGGCTATGAACCTACTCTGAGCAAGTGTTGTGAACCAACTCAGAGCAAGGGCTATGAACCAACTCAGAGCAAGGGCTATGAACCAACTCAGAGCAAGGGCTGTGAACCTACTCTGAGCAAGGGCTGTGAGCCTACTCACAGCAAGTGTTGTGAACCAACTCAGAGCAAGGGCTATGAACCTACTCTGAGCAAGTGTTGTGAACCAACTCAGAGCAAGGGCAATGAACCTACTCTGAGCAAGGGCTGTGAGCCTACTCACAGCAAGTGTTGTGAACCAACTCAGAGCAAGGGCTATGAACCTACTCAGAGCAAGGATGGTGAACCAACTCAGAGCAAGGGCTATGAACCTACTCTGAGCAAGGGCTGTGAACCTACTCTGAGCAAGGGCTGTGAGCCTACTCTGAGCAAGGGCTGTGAACCTACTCTGAGCAAGGGCTGTGAGCCTACTCTGAGCAAGGGCTGTGAACCTACTCTGAGCAAGGGCTGTGAGCCTACTCTGAGCAAGGGCTGTGAACCAACTCAGAGCAAGGGCTGTGAACCTACTCTGAGCAAGGGCTGTGAACCTACTCTGAGCAAGGGCTGTGAACCTGCTCAGAGCAAGGGCTGTGAACCTACTCAGAGCAAGGGTTGTGAACCTATTGACTCTAGCAGTAAACGGTAAGCTGACGTCATGTTGGTGACGTGACTTGGGGAGAAGTCAGTACCTGACCTGCCAACCGGCACTTAAACTAGTGGATTACCACTACATGAAAACAATCGATATAGACTAAGAAAACATAATATAATACAACATTAGCATTAGCATATATAAAATAAAATAAAAGAACACATCCTAGTGTAAAATATATCGGGTATGGCCAGACTCCTCACACCTCCCCCCTCACCACCGCAGGTCGCACCAGACTCGTCACACCTCCCCCCTCACCACCGCAGGTCGCACCAGACTCGTCACACCTCCCCCCTCACCACCGCAGGTCGCACCAGACTCGTCACACCTCCCCCCTCACCACCGCAGGTCGCACCAGACTCGTCACACCTCCCCCGTCACCACCGCAGGTCGCACCAGACTCGTCACACCTCCCCCCTCACGACCGCAGGTCGCACCAGACTCGTCACACCTCCCCCCTCACCACCGCAGGTCGCACCAGACTCGTCACACCTCCCCCGTCACCACCGCAGGTCGCACCAGACTCGTTCACACCTCCCCCCTCACCACCGCAGGTCGCACCAGACTCGTCACACCTCCCCCCTCACCACCGCAGGTCGCACCAGACTCGTCACACCTCCCCCCTCACCACCGCAGGTCGCACCAGACTCGTCACACCTCCCCCCTCACCACCGCAGGTCGCACCAGACTCGTCACACCTCCCCCCCTCACCACCGCAGGTCGCACCAGACTCGTCACACCTCCCCCCTCACCACCGCAGGTCGCACCAGACTCGTCACACCTCCCCCCTCACCACCGCAGTATCTGTCACTATAACATGTGCTTCATGCACTTGCGCTTTTTTTTATATTTTATTTAAAAACTTTACAGCTTAATATTAATAAAAAGATATAAAATAAGTACAGTAGGATGGTCAATCCTACACAACATACACTGACAATCCTACACAACATACACTGACAATCCTACACAACATACACTGACAATCCTACACAACATACACTGACAATCCTACACAACATACACTGACAATCTACACAACATACACTGACAATCCTACACAACATACACTGACAATCCTACA